>JANEYF010002787.1:0-126393 GCA_029963845.1 Rhamnusium bicolor
TTTTATCTCAAACAATTGGTAAACGACGTCGTGTAATGGTTAAAATATAAACACCCTGTAGATTAGTTTTATTAGGTGTCCTACTTTAAGTGCATTGATTTAAGAACTTTGTTATGATTCCATGCTACGGACTGAGTTAAAATAGAACTAATAAGTAAGGTCTTTACATGGCGATCCTGCCAGTCTCAGTATAATGGAACATATACAAATAATCGTTAGATAAAATGGATATGGATATAATGGATATATAATGGAATAATTTTGGGGAAGAAAAATGGGAAGTACACAAACAAAAGAAGAATTAATTATAGCACAGGCTGGAAATAGTGGTGGTAGTACAAATAATTGAATGAGCAATGGACTTTTAGTTAAGGTTTCTATAGAAATTTGTGTTATCATATTGGCTTTGATAATAATTATGGTATATTGTTATGGGAAATGTAAAAGAAAATTAGAAAAGAAGATTAGAGCAGAAATTACCAGAAGCCAAGAGATTGCCTAAGAAGAAGATGTCAATTTTTTTTTTCAGTTTTTTTCAGTTTTCGACATCCTAGAAAACAGAAGTTATATTTTAAATGTCAGATGGGAAAGAATTCAAATATTTACTGGAAGAATTAAGGGTATTTCATAGAAATATAAATAAGGATAATACCGCAAGACGCAAAAATATTATAGCTATTAACCGTAAGTTTAAAAAATTAGATAGATTAAGAAGTGAATTTAGTAATTTAAAGGACATATTTAATAAATCTAAGTCAGATATAAAAGTAAAAGATGAAATTAGGGGCCATACAGATGCTATAAACAAATATTTAGAGGTAATTTATAAAATTTTGGATGACAGAAAGTCATTGATTTGTGCAGAGCAACCTGAAACGAATCAAATTTTAAAATATACATCAAATTCAAATTCTTCAGATTCAGATTGCTCAGACAACAACGAAATGACGGAAAAATTTGAATTAAAAACGGCAGCAACTTTGTTGCCTGTGATGAATGGTAACGAAAACGTTACCAAGCAGCTTATCGATGCCATCGAATTGTATGATGATATGTTGAATGATGCAGGAAAACGATTATTGACAACATATATATTAAAAACCCGTTTGTCCCAAAATGCTAAAGTTAGATTAAGTAAAACATATGCTTCTAATGCAGCACTAGTTAACGATTTAAAAAAGCATTTCATAACAAAAAAGTCATCACCAGCTCTATTTTCACAATTAAGTAATGCAAAGCAAGGTAACAGAAGTATTGATGAATTTGGCAGTTTCATTGAAGATCTATTTGTAAACCTTACTATAACGCAAAACGAGGGTAATGAAGATGCTGTTCAAATTTTGAATGGTGTAAATGAAAAGATTGCAATAGGCGCTTTCGCGAATGGCTTGCGATGTAGCGACTTGAAAACTGTTATAAAGGCACGTAACTATTCTAAATTAAGTGATGCTATACAAGGGGCAAACGATGAAGATTTACCGAAACAGGAAAATCAAATATTTTACACATGGGGTAGTAATAATTATTCTAGGCGAGGTTCTAATAATAATAATAGATTTTTCAGAGGAAATTTTCACAAAAATAATTATAATTCTAAGAGACCTAATAATAATAATAATAGTAATAGCTATAATAGGAGCCTTATAGCTATTACTAGAACTAATAAGTAAGGTCTTTACAGTCGTGAGTGACATGATGACGATTTTCTATACCTAATACACATTAATATCTGTGCAGATGTGGTTGTATGTCGCAAAATTGCTGCTTGAAGTTACTATTATTATTCCCCCGCTAAATGCGCCATTGTTTCGTCCTTCTTATCTAAATTCTAAATCAGTCACTACTTTTCATGGAAAAAGTTTTAAAGTAAAGAAGTACGTAACTAAAACAATCCCTGCACTATTAAAATATATTATAAAAATAATTTATTAAAACTCTCAAACATGTGAAGTTTATTTGAAAATAAAATTCCATGGCATTCAAACCGATTATAAATGCACGCCCCTGAATTCTGCGTTCCAATGCCTGTCTCCAAAAGCGATTTCAGATGCATACCCTTGGAAACTGCATTCAATATTTCGCACTTATAACAATCAACTACTAGTTTACGAGTATATGAATTTCAGAGCCACAACTTGGTTTGGGCCATCGGGGCATCCACCTGCAGATGTACAGATACTACCCGGAGATGGTTGTGATTTATATCTCTTTATCTTATTTGTTAATGGCTGTTAGAATAATTTAATTATTTTATTCTAATTTAAACGCTGATGATTAACCAAGCATACATTTACTAAACAGTCCTTTAAATTGTATATAATTCAGAGACATCCAGATAAATTGAAGGTGACGTCACCAACGAATCACAGTGAAATGGCTAAAATTGTTTTTTTTAATCTATTTCTTTCTTAATCAAATCTATCACGCATTCCAAACATAGTAGCCAATATTAGCAAAAGAATCTTTATAAAGCGATATTTTTAATGATTCTGTACAAAGTTTTCTAGTTAATATCTTGTTGGATATTGTTTTTTGTTGATTCAAAAGAAGGTCTGCAATTAGCTAATACATTAGATTCTGCCTTCAAGACCTTTCAAATCTTTTGTATTTGCTCTGGACGGGCTGTCGTAATTCTAAATCATTCACCTTTATGCAGTTATGTACCCAATTACGGCAGGACGGCAAGCTGAAACTCATAAAAAATATATTTAAAATCTTCCTTGGATAGTTTGAAGGTTAGTCAAACTGAATACTTTCAAATTGCTAAAACTAAAGTATTAATGATTTCAAAACCTGAATATTACGAAAAGTGCTATTCTAGGCATCATAATTAGTTGAATATGAGGGCCAAATGTTTACGTTGAATTGTTCGGGTTTATTCATATTTGTTATCGGAAATATATTTTATATTTTGCTTGAGGAAGTGGTGGGTCAAAGAGGTGAGCCTTCTTACTTCGTACTCAGCCCAAAGCGCGATTTAAACTAATAATAATTACTGATTTGTGTTTCAGCCTGTTTTTGTACAACATAACTATTGTTGGGAATGAATACGTCTATAAGTAAATTGTTCTGTTTTTCGCAATTAGTATATAAAACCTGGCCTATTAATGCTTCCGTACCGGAATATTTAAAAATTCATGCTTTTTTTACTGATCTACGTTCAGGGTCAGACTCATATGGAATGTGTTATTGTCCTTAGTACTCCTTAAATTTACATCAATTTAAAAGTTGTAGATGTGTTGTACTATAACACGTTCAATATTTATGTAGTTGAGCTCACCGAACTCACTTTGCAGTTGATATTTTTCGGCCCGTGTTTTAAATTTCTGAACTTAAAATTCTTTTGAACAAAAGTAGCAAAATGAAGAAAGAATTAAATACCAGTTCAGATGAAGGAATGTAAATGAAAACTATCATGTTTCCGATTTCGTATTTATTACATTTCTCTTCTATGGTAGTTTACAAAATTAATATTACAACTACCACTAAAATTGACCACTTACCTGCATCTATACAGGGTGGGGCAATAGTGCGTCAATATTTCGAGTTCTACGATAGCTAGAAATTAAAAAAAAATACAAGTAAACTAGATAAAAAAAGCCTATAACAGGAAATTATTTTCGAATATACAGGGTGAGCCAAGACGAAATTACAGGATCAAGTGCCTTTTTTAAATGGAATGCTATGTATATCAGTACATTTTTTTAAGCCTCTTTCTAGACTCTATTCATTCCTATATTATTATTAACTACCTTCCAACCATTTGGATGTAATAAATTTTTCTGTTGAAATAATGCCATCTGCAGATGCATATTGAAAAAATCACCAAAGTCACAGTTATGAGTTTTAAGAAAACCTTATGTGAATAATAGTTACGAGACATCTAATTAATGTTTTTAAATCATTTTTACTTCCTAAAAATATACTAGGTGGACAAAAATTATTTTTCTATTAAAAACTTTTTAAATTGTATTTTCTCAAATAGAACACCATATCTATATATTTTTCAACAGCGTGACGTAGAAATGAAAATCGAACATTTCTTGTAAGTACTTCTCTATGGTTAGTTGCAACCATTTTCGTTTTATTGAGCAATAAATACAAAATTCAAGAATAAACTTAAAAAAAATACTGGTTTCTTCAAATAATTCATTAAAAAAAAATTATAATGTGCTCCACATGTTGCCCATTTCGATTGACACACGTCGATATGCGCTTTTGAAATGAGGTTTCTACTGTTCCTAAAATTGCAGGTGTGATCTAAAAGCAGTTATTATCCTTTCCATCATATTTTGTGGTGTTGTTGGTATGTCTTTATAAACAATTTCCTTCACGTATAAAAAGAAATCCGTTTTTGTAAGATCTGGGGATCTAGTAGACCATTTAGTGGATAAATTTCTTTCAATCCATTGAAGTGGGTAGATATTATATAAGTGAGGATTTTCCGAAGCATAATAATAGATATTGTGCCTATTAACAAATCCATTTTTATGAAAAGTTGCCTCATCAGTGAACAAAACACTGAAGAAGGCGACATCTTGCATTTAATCTCTGGCCCAATTACAAAACTGTAGACGTCTTTGAAAATCGTCATCAGATAGTTCTTGGTGAATTTGATTATGATATGCATGAAACTTATTTATTTTTAAAATTCGACCAATTCTACTTATTCCTACTAATGAGCTCACTTCTCCTTGACTAATATGGAGATTCTCAACCGTTGCCAGCATCACATAAAACTCATTTTCTTCATTCGCAACACGTTTCAGTCTTTCACTTTTTTTTATATTCGGCATTTCCAGTTTCCACAAATCTATCGAGAAGGTTTCGAAAGCTGCTAACATCAGAAATCCTTCTTTCAGGATACCTTTGCTTATAAATTCCATTGGCAAGCAAACAATTTCTGTCTGACTCGCCTAAAACAAAAGACATGTCTAAAGTTCCGATTTATTAAAATTCATTTTGCAAAATTTGATATATTTTAAATTTAATACAAATGATAACTGACGACGGTTTATACTAAACTGAGGTTTTATTGCTTGTCCAATAACGAAAACATCAAAAGAATTTACTAAAAACTATTACAGTAAAGGACCATTCAATGGATTGGTAAAAATGGTCCCACTAAACGGCCTCATTTTAAAAGCACATAGACACGTGTGTCAATCAAAATGGGCAACACGTGGAGCTCTTATTATAATTTTTTCTAATGAATTATTTGAAGAAACCTCTATTTTTTAAGTTTATTTTTGAATTTTTTTACTTGTTGCTCAATAAAACGAAAATAGTTGCAATTAGCCATAGGGAAGTACTTACAAAAAAATGTTCGTTTTTCATTTCTACATCTCATCGTTGAAAAATATGCATAGCACTCCATTTTAAAAAAGTGCACTTGATCCTGTAATTTCGTCTTGGCTCTTTCTGTATATTCGAAAATAAGTTCCGGTTATTGACTTTTTTATCTAGTTTACTAGCATTTTTTTTTAATTTCTAACTATCGTAGAACTCGAGATATCGAATTCCGATGCACTATTGGCCCACCCTGTATAAAGAAAAAAATCATACCTATGTGATGTGTGATGAGATGACCGAAGGCAGTAATGTAACGTGCTCTAATATTGACTAATAATATTGTTTAAAACCCTTTAAAAATGAGTTTCTCTAAACGTAACGAGTCTACATAAATTATCGAAAACCACGTGACCAATTAGTTCCCATTAACAGCCTCGTCAAATCAAGCCGTCAGCAAAAGTTCGGTGACAACGATTTCTTAGACACATACATATTTGCAAATATTCTCATCAGGTAATGCCATATTATGAAAGACACAAGATCATGAGTTAAAAGGTACCAATAGATCGCGTGGTTTTTAATCATTTATGAAAGCTCTGTATAATTATTAGTGGAGAGGGTGCAAAAAGACGAAACAAGAAATTTTAAACGTCTATAATAAAATTACTCTACTGTATATGTCGATGAGTTCTTAAAAATTTTAAATAACAGTCTACTTCTTAACAATAATTAAATAAACTATTTGGATTTTCATTAACATATCTATTTCTGTTTTCAAGTGTCCACGAAATTGAACAGGGTGAGCCAAACTCGTCGCCCTAGACCTTTTTCTCAGAAAAGGTTGAGGATATTTAAAAATTCAGATTGAGCTGATTACATACTTACCTATACTGTTATTATACTTTTTTGAAACGAAAACTTTTTCAAAACGATGTTGAATTTTGCGACGCTATTTATAATTTTTTTCTCATAAATTTTTCTTCTTCTTTTTTTTTTATTTTTCCAGTAACATACTGGGTAACTAACTATATTTTTTAGATAAAGAAGAATTATTCATGTGGCAGGAAGTCCCAAAAATGAAAAAGAAAACTTTAGAGAATGTCACAAATAACGTTCAGATAATACCTTTTTTTTCTTTTCTCCAGTTGAGATATTATATTTTTGCGATTTTAATAACATTTTTTTCCATCTTCAGTCGTTTGGAAGTTATGACGTTCTATTTCACAAAATTGATAATATAATAGAAAACTTTTTAGACCGACTTATTAATTGTTGGAAAATTTTTTTGGGTAAGGGTCCTTATTTTGAGAAAAAACTACTTTTTTAACTTGCCGACGTTTCGGTAATTTTTATTACCATCTTCAGGGCAATTAATTATGAGATTTTCCTGGTCACCATAAAATATATATAAAACAGGAAACAAACAGATAAAATCGTTGGGTATTAAGAAACTTTCTTACTTACTATAAAGAAAGTCTGAAGTCATTGTTTCGAACAATGTCTGCACTACGAGAGGATGCCCATCCTGTTGTAACTAAAAATTTCTGACAATTTTGTTTAAAACAATATTTTCTGAAACGGGACTAAACCATTGTGCAGAAAAATTTAAACATATACGTCCGGTTAATTTTCCTTTTTTTAAATATGGACGAACTATGTAGCTTCTCACAATTTTATACCATACATTGACAAAAAAGTAACCCTGATTTTGAATTTCTACTCCAATAATGTGTAGTTCTTCGGTTAGGAATACCGAGGTTAGAAATAAAACGAGACTCGTCGGTGCATAAAATGTGGTTTAGCTTCATAGGGGAAAAAATTTGCCTTTCTCCTAAAATCATCTTCCATTAACAATTATTGTAAATTATGGGGCTCACAGTCGTGATACTTATTTTGAGATGAAATCGATGAATGGTGCCATACGACATTCGAAGTTGCCTTGGTGTTTACTCTGGCTATATGAAAAATTGAATTGATTCTGAAACTTTCATATCAGTAGATGTCCTTCATTATACTCTTGTTTTTTTAAGTAACGAAACGTATCTGTGTTATTATTATTTTTATGTCTTAAATTATTTCCTATTATCTCAAACATTTGACAGGAACATGTCGATCCGGATATATTTTCGCATATAACTTTACTACTCCGTGTAAATTTTGCCTAACTTGATGTATATTAATAACATTCACTTTTTTATCATGTGTAAATATTTCTTTTTTCTACAACCGAGCGAAAAGTGCAACTTTGCGCTTCCAAAAGAAAGCGCAAAGATGCACTTTTTCGAAGAGCGAGCGTTTTTTTACTTTGTCGCTCGCCGAGCGACAAAGTAAACGCTTAGTTACCATGGAAACCATTTTCTGATATTTTCATTTTACTAAAGGCGGTAGGAATATGAATATATGTTTTCTAGTAAATAATTCAAAAAAAGAAGCATAAAATACATTCACATATACATAAATCACAATTACCACAATTTACCAACTTTAGTTACACAAAGTAATAAAAAATTAGCTATTTCAATAGTAATCTATCGTTTTCGGAAACTTTCATTATACTAAAGGTCGTAGAAATTTATATTTAATAAATAATTCGCAGTATCTATAAATCACACTGGTGCCCAAATTATTGCGTTAAATAAAATACAAACTACCAACTATAGTTACGGAAAACAGTTCAAAAATTGGTTGGTAGTAACTCATCTTTTATTTTTTAACAATTTTGTGCTACTAAAGGTGGTAGAAATAACTATTTTTACCAATTCAATGAACTTATAAAGCTTTCGCATAGCACAGACGAATATTATGTTTTGGACATAGGAGGCCATGCTTGCCGCTGCTGTTAGCAAAAATGAATAAATAATTATTTGATGCGTCAAAATGTTCTTAAAACAGCTAGGTATTTGTGTCAAATAAATTTATTTTTATAATTACCAGATAATGGAAAGTTTTGAAAAGTATAATTTATGTGATACTTGTAAAGAATTGTGCCATGTTCAAATACGCCATTTCAGTTTAATATACTTAACTGCCCTAAATAAAAACTGCGACCAAGACATGTCAAAGAATGGTTTGTTTAAGAAGATTCAAAGAAGTCTACTACAAATGTCGACCAAATATAATTATTTTCCCAGAAGAAGACTGAATACAATCGTTTCAAAGTATTACATATATGTCATCAAACACAGATATTTAATACCCTTTAATACTTCGCCTTGTTTATCACCACTAAAGAAGGAGGAAGTGTTAGAAGAATTCCAAAAACATTTAGATTTTGTTATACATAGATATAAATCATAAGATGACAACATTTAAATAAATAATTAATGGGTTCTAACGCAATTTTTTATTTTATTTTGCAGTACATACCATTTTAACAAACATTTCTACAAAAACATGTGTAGCGTAAATTGATGCTCACCATTTGAAATCTGAACTGTCAAAGGGTCTAGCCGGATAAGCATGTTAAAAATGCCCTTAAAGGAAATTACACGAAATGAGCGTTAAAGTATTTTATTAGTTATAAAAAAATATTTGCTAGAGTATTATTCCAAAATCCAAGGGGGGCTGAACTTTTGCAAAAAGGTAATTATTTTTTAAAAATATGTTGCAACTTACATAATGGGTGAAAAATTTTGAAAAAATTCTCGAACATAGAGATCTACCAAACGAACTCAGTAAAAATTATTATGCCGTATTTGGCGCGAAATTCAAATTTAAAAAAATTAACAAAAATTAAAAACGCCCTTTTCACCTTTTTTGAAAAGGTGCTACCATGATTTTTTTCTAACGGATGTGCCTTTGCATCACTAATATCCCTAATTTTTTTTCAGAATTTTTGATTTGGTGGCACATGCTGAAAAAAAAATAAAAACTTCACCTCACAGCCCCACAAAAAAAAAAATAAAAATTCTGACCTAGCAACAAGACGAGTATATCCTTATGTATTTTTGATCGCTGATTCCGAATTCGGGGTAAAAAAAGTCGTACACCCCCAAAAAAATTTTAAAGCCAAAAAACACTCCCCTGAATATGAGATAACGCTCTGAGAACCACCCTCATCTGCCACTAAACCAATTGATAACGACAATGACTGAAAAACATTTAAAAATATTTAAGTTTGGTTAGGTTTGCAATAAACTGACGTAGAATTCACGTAATACCCCATTGTTGTTATCATGTTATCATTTTAATCAATCGTTTTGTTTAATATTTTCGGGGAAAATTGAATGTATTACGATAAAAATAAAGGTAAATTACAGCGTTCACCCTATCGGTATGAAACGCTATAGGGGTAGTTTTGGGGTATTACGTGAATTCTACGTCAGTTTTCAAAAAAAAAAGGTGAAAAGGGCGTTTTTAATTTTTGTTAATTTTTTAAAATTTGAATTTCGCGCCAAATACGGCATAATAATTTTTACTGAGTTCGTTTGGTAGATCTCTATGTTCGAGAATTTTTTCAAAATTTTTCACCCATTATGTAAGTTGCAACATATTTTTAAAAAAAAATAATTACCTTTTTTGCAAAAGTTCAGCTCCCCTTGGATTTTTGGAATAATACTCTAGCAAATATTTTTTTATAACTAATAAAATACTTTAACGCTCATTTCGTGTAATTTCCTTTAAGGGCATTTTTAACATGCTTATCCGGCTAGACCCTTTGAGGTTATCAATAATTATTAATTTTTACCAAACATTTTTATAAAAACACCGGTTGTAGAAAAAATCCTGTGTGTAATTCAAGCGCAAAGTGACATTGCTGCTCTCGCGAGATAACCGCGACAATTTATCACTTTGCGCTCTTAATACATAAATAGCTATTATCAAACCATGCTATTTTTGCCACTTTCACTCAACAACCATAATTAATGACAACAATAACATGAATGTCTTGGACATTATTTTTTCTTCAGGCACGTCATAGATAACTTAATAAAATTGATAGAAGTCATACCTCAAACTATGCCATATTTTCTCTGAAAGAAAACGTCATAACTTCCAAATGACTGAAGATGGGAAAAATTTCTTTCATTCTTGCAAAAATTTAATCATTCAAATGAAGACCAGACTGAAAAAACATTATAAATAACGTCACGACGTCCAGCATCGGTATAAAAAATCTTTCATTTTAATAAAAAATAATAGCATAATATGTAATCAGCGCATTTTGAATTTCATAATATCCTCAACTATTTTTGAGAAAAAGGCCTGGAACGTCGAGTTTAGCTCACCCAGTACACAATATAGATGTATATTAAGGATGCTTAATATGAATTATATAAATTAATGCAGTGAACTTGACTAATAAACAAGTATACAATTATTTACGTAGTAAGTTCGAAATAAGCAATATTTTTATATAATTAATTGCTATAATTAAATGCATAAATATGGAAAAATTCGTTTTCAGCTATTAAAAAATACATACACGAGGAGGTAATAATTATACGCATTTGCGCTCTTTAGTATTTATTTTTTATAAATATTCTCTAATTAAAATTATAATTATTTTATAAGTATCCAAAATTTTCCATAATTGTGTTTCATTTAAATCTTATTGAAATAAAAATTTTAGAATAATGATTTGACCTTCAAGAAGTTAATTTATTTTGCATGTCTGTTTATCCGACTTTTATATTTTGCACTGTCATTTACAGGCAAAATACTTTAGACACGATGTTCCCATGAGCAAGCCTGTGCAATTCTGGAAACACTGAATCGATTTTCGATTCATAAAAAAACATCGGTTCAAATCAATTAAGCGAATCGTTTATCATAATTCAAATCAAAAAAACGAATCGACTCGAAAGGAACCCGATCGATCGAATCGATTCGCTTGGAACCAAGTCAAATTGTAGTTGTGATTTGAATATTAATTTGAATATATAGGTTAGGTCGATCATGGGCAATCCACGGCCCGCTGCCCTTTGAGGGTAAATTTACGGCTCGCGAGAGCTTCTCAAAATTAATTTAACTCCGGCCCGCGAACCTTTTGCAAAAGAAATAAATCATTAGAGAACACAATAAATATTCAAAAATAAATAGTCTTTATGAATTAATGCAATCTCTTGTATTGAATATTTACTAACATAATTATAAAAATGAATTAAAAGAATTAAACAGCAACCTCATATGTTGAGAGAATGCAGTTTATGCTAGGCTTAATGCAAGTCAAAATTTTGAAGATTTTTCTTTAAATAAAATATCCGGGTCTTCTAATAGTTAGTACAGGAACGTAGACAATGATTGTTGTATTTTCTTGCCGGAAATACTTACCATTTCCCTACTTTGGCAATGCATGAACATTATGACCTCAATTTATTTCCAAATGCATTACATTCTTTAAATGAGGACTTTTATAAAAGGCTCTTGGCTCTTAGGTGGCACGATACTGATTTTAAAATATTTATGATCCCTTCGGTACTGACGTAAATTAATTTCCGATGGCTTATCAAATGAAACTAATCGAATTGCAAGCAAATGACGCACTTAACAGCAGATTTGACGAATGCGGTTTGTGTGAATTTTACATCAAATATTTTCCAACAAAGAAATGCAAAAAACTTGGCTGTCTTCGTTTGTAATAATTATGCCATTATTAGGAATCACCTATTGTTGTGAAATTTTTTTTTATTTATTTTACTAAATCGATTAAGTGATGAAAACTTTGGAAAATGCTTTACGAATAGCAGTGGATCAAGAGTCACTCACACCTAACCTTAATTTATGAGTTAAAAATTGTCTTTCTCAAATATTACACTATGTATTGTTTTTGCTGATGAGTAAATTTGTTTTATTTTCCTGTATGTATTCTTATTATAAAAACAACATAACGTTTTAATTTTCTTATTATACCTATTAATTTATATATATTTGTTGTTAATAATATTCATTAAAAATATTTTTTCATACATTTATCATGTACATATTTCTAAACAAAACAATATTATTATTAATTTGGCCTGCAAAACATTCTCAAAATTTTCATCTAGCCCTCACAAAACTAAAAGGTTACCCATGTCGAGGCTAGCTATTTATATTAATAATTTTATTATTAATATAACTTATTTTATGGCATTTTGTCATCACATGTACCAATTATAGGCAAATAGCTCAGGCGATATAATACAGGGTATGGCTGATGTAATGCTACAATTTTATAACTTGATAACTTTTAAATAAAACACTGAAATTAATTATTTTTAACAAATCGTTTATTTGAACTTTAACAGTACTTATTAAAAATAACATCTAAATTGTTTCTCTAGCTTGCCGACAAATGCTTATTCGTCTAACCATATTTTCCATCACTTTTCTTGAAATTAAGTTGGTCTTAAGCCGTTCAATTGTTCTATGGTTTGTTAGCAAACACTTTACCTTTTAAATAACACCAAAGAAAATGATCTAGTGCTGTTAAATCAGGTGAACGGGAGGCTAATCGGTGTCACTACCTTTTGACATGATTCGTCGGGGAAATATTTCACGCAAAATTTCACATGTAGCTCCTGCTGTATGGCATGTGGCACTGTTTTATTGAAACTATATGTTCTGTAATCCCAAACGAGTAATTTCTGGTTGCAAAAAATTATTCAGCTTAGCATGATAATGATCCTCAACCACTGTTATTTTAATTTCTTGAGAACGACGTCTTATGGATGTTTCTGGACTTTCATTTACATTATCTCTCACCAGCACAATATTCTCAGGGGTAAGCTCGCTACGACATCATCAAGACTTTCGTACACTTGCTACAACATGCAGCGTTTTTAATTATACGGGTTATTATTGTGATCTTATGAAGGCACATGATTATGACCAAAAGCATCATGTAATTTTCTTTGTGTTTGAATAACTGAATACCTATTTTACTTCCTCACCCCTCAAAGCGAGGAAGGTACTACGTATTCGTGAAAAAAATTTTGAAAATTTTTATTGTATTTTTGGACAAATCTCGACGGATTATGACGATACACAACATTTCAGACAGAAAAAATGTTCTGTCTGTGTCTGTGTGGTTCGCGATAGCAGCTACAGTTTTTGAGATAAAGCGTTCAAATTTGGTACACACATTCTAGAGGTCAAGAAAGAGATTCAGTTCGTTGATGAACAAAATCGGTCCCCTGAAACAGGGCCCCAACATTTCTATTTCTAACTTTACAAAAAAATTTATTCGTGATGAAAGATTATAAATCAGATCTGTTATACAAATTGATTATAATATTGTGTACAAATGTTTAAATAAAGCTATAAATTAAAATTTTGTAAATATTTTGGCAACACTATAAAATTTGAATTTTTACTAACACTTCTTAAAATTTGAAATGTCTAAAAAAATATTAGTGACATTCCACCAATGTGATTTTTT
Source organism: Rhamnusium bicolor (assembly GCA_029963845.1). Taxonomy (NCBI): domain Eukaryota; kingdom Metazoa; phylum Arthropoda; class Insecta; order Coleoptera; family Cerambycidae; genus Rhamnusium; species Rhamnusium bicolor. The sequence goes on from JANEYF010002787.1 coordinate 13,655, forward strand.
TGAAACGTCAAAAATTACTTTTATTACAGAGTCCACCACACATCGAGTTTTACTACGGTGAGGAAGTTCTGATCCCCAAGTAATTGGCAGCGGTTTTTATAATAAGTCTTAGCAACTAAAACGCATTATACCGAAGTGAAATTATTCATCATAAAAATTGTTAACAACTGCAGGATTGTCAAAATCTGTAATAACGTCAATAGAATAATCATGGTTAGTCCATTAATATTAGCATAAATAGGAAGAAAATTACAAAATTTTGCAGCTTGAGGATTATACACGTCAAGTGGTTAGTTTTATTTATTTATTTATTTCATTTCCAATAGGTAAGAAAGAATCCAATTACAGGAAATACTTATTTAAAATAAATACAAATGATAAAATTAACAGAAAATAGTGCAATAAGAAAAACAGAAAACAACTACTCATATCTAAGAAATATTCTAAATTTGGAAAAACACAATATACCTAAATAGATAAATATATACATATATACGTATATAATTGGTACCTGCTTAAAACACTTTGTATTAACATAAGAAATAAACGCATGACTATAAACTGGCTAACCATATACACACACATGAACACAAACACACCCATATACACATATCTATAAATGTAAAGTGCACTCAAAAATGTAATGCAAGTAATACCACAGGGAAGCTATATATCAAATTCATTTTAATAATGTAACACAATTATAATTTCATAACATAGAATTAGCGCAATTAATAATGTTTGATATTATCCACATAAATATCACAAATTGATGAAATCTTATTAACATTATTACACATAAAATGTATTGGTGATTTACACATTATATTAGTACGAATTGGATTAGGATAAAAAAACCAAAGTCGAGCGCGATTCTATTCTTGGAACGTAAAAAATTAAGCATATTAAGTAATGAAGGTGAATCAATATTATTGTGTATAAGATTGTAAACAAATTTTATAGATATTATAAAATGCCTAGTTTCTAGAGAATGAACACCATATCTGTCTAAAAGAATTGAATTTTCTATACCCCTATTGGGATATGCCCAATCTTCTTTAAATAATAAGAATTTTAAGAACCTTCTTTGTACGTATTCTATATTATTTATGTGATTTTGGTATAGCGGATAATAAATAAGACATCCATATTCTAATTTCGATCTCACATAAGCGAAATATAATATTTTAAGACTAAATACATTATTAAAGTTTTTGCAACTCCTTAAGATGAGGCCTAGTGTTTTAAAAGCATTAGACACTACATGTTCTATATGTATTTTAAAAGTTAACTTACTATCAAATAGTATGCCAAAATCTTTCATTTCAGAACAATTGACAATTGGAGTTACGTCAATACTATATTGAAATTCAGTAATATCTTTTCTTCTAGAGTACGACATGACAACACATTTGGAAATATTTAAACACAAATGACTCCTAACACACCAGTCATTTAATATATTCAAATCATTTTGAAGGGCTATACAGTCTGCCGCACTCCTGAAGTTGTTTCATATTGATCAGATCTAAAACCTTCATATTCGACAAACTGCTTACGATTAAATAGATAAGAATTAAATAGATTAAGTAGCTGGTTCGAAAGACCTATAACTTCCAGCTTTGTTAAAATAAATATAAATCTATTTGGTCAAAAGCTTTACGTATATCCATATAAATGGCATCAACTTGGCCCTGCGCATCTAACACTTCAGAAACATATTGAATAAAATAACAAAGATTGGTGACAGTGAATCTTTGCTGCATAAAACCGTGTTGATTAAGAGATATAAGAGATTTCACATCGGTATATATGTTATCATATAGGATCATTTCAATAAGTTTAGCAAAATTGCAAAGGATAGATCTGCCGTACCAACCAAAAACCAAGTAAGTCGAGATACTGTAAAATTGAGTTATTATTACCAATCGAATCTGCGCAAGGAGATCTACCTAATGGTGTTTTTAACATTGTAATATATTAAAAACTGTAAATTGTAAACGACTTACTTTTCAGCACATTTCCTAATTTTTACTATAATATTCAACATTTACGAAGTTAAAATCATGTATGTCAGTTTTATAATTTAAAAATCAAGTAAGTCGACATATCCAATAAGTTCATATGCTTAGCTTTAGTTACGATATCTATTTCATACATAATTACAATTAAAAAACCAAGCAAGTCTACTTGCTGTTGATATTACGCGTTCATTTTCAAACCTACAGCCAATGGCTAATCAGCACGTACGTCACGTGATTTAATTACATCAGTGCACAACACATCAGTTCAGTCCATCCATTCGACAAGGACGCACATTGTTGCTCTTGAACAGTATGGACCTCGACGATGGCACCGTGTCAAAACGAAGTCTACTAATTTTACGAAGAGCACAAAATGAAATAAAACTACGGTAAGAAAAATTTTAAAATGTAGTGTAAGTTTTATTTTGTTTAAATATTAAATTAATTCATTTTTTTTTCTAGAAAATCTCCCCTTCCAACTCCTTCGCCTGAAGACGACTCCGATAGAGATCCCGACTATTGCCCAGATGCTGATAAAGAAAACAAGGGTGTTCCGAAATTCCTTACTTTTAAAGATCTTCAGCCTAAACTCTCGGATACACATATTATTAAGAAATTACATCGCAGTTTTGAGGAAGGAGCCGTTTTCCCTACACTTAGAATATGGGAGTTTGGATCAGGTCGCTCACAATCTGTGGCGCACATTTCATATATCAGTGAATCTTTGCTGCATAAAACCGTGTTGATTAAGAGATATAAGAGATTTCACATCGGTATATATGTTATCATATAGGATCATTTCAATAAGTTTAGCAAAATTGCAAAGGATAGATATTGGCCTATAATTTTGTAAAATGCTAGGGTCTCATTTTTTAATACTGGACATATTTTAGCTGTTTTCCATAATTCCGGAAAATTTGAGGTATTAAGAATTAAGTTAAAAATATATAATAATGGCTGTATGAAAACATCAGCGCACACTCTAACTACAAAACGCGGTACGCCATCAGTACCAGAAGTTAATTTATTTTTTAATTTATTTATAGCCTTACGAATATCATCCTCAGTTATTTGAAATATATCAATGCTTACACTGTGGCTTTGCTGATCAATAATATTAAGGGCATAGGTAGGATTAGAATCATGATACACACTACAAAAATAATTAGCAAAAGCATTAACTACAGCCTGTGATCCTTCGTATGTTACGTCACATTTTTTTATTATTCCTGGTATTCTAGTGCGACCTTTTATATTATGAATATATGCCCAAAAAGCCGTAAGATTAGTTTTAATACTCTGTTCAGTGTCACCTATAAATTTTCTATATGCAGTATCAATTTGTTTTTTTTAATAGATCTTAGTCTTTTAAATTCAGTGTCATAATAAGGCGTATTATATTTTTTATGATTGCGATGAGCAATCTCGTTTAGACGTATGTTGTTAATTTCATTATTGTACCAAGTTGGATATTTTCTACTATGATTAACACGTAGTGGTACCGAAGAATCAAAGACATTATATATGCTAGTATATATGCTATATAGTTTTTAGAATCAAAAGAGTTCCAAAGTAGAAAGTGCTCGCTTCACCATCAAAAACCACCCCAAACGTATTCTGTCGCAGTTTTCGGCTGTTTTATCATAAATCATTGGTCCCACAAAAAATTGTATGCTTGCAGAAAATATTCAGTATAAAACTTCCTATAAAAAAGGTTCTACTACTTGAATTAATAAATGCAATGAATTTCGAGCAATGAGCGATTGAAGAAAGGGGTTACATGAAACTCGACGCGTGTTTCGTATATCTTGATGATATGTGAATTCACGATCGTAATAAATATTACGTAAATACTAAAACAAAACATTTGATGAAACTTATGCTTTTGGGGCTTTTCTTGCATTATTTTAACTTTTTTTGCACTATGGTGCCTTTTTTGAAGTTGGAGCTCATTTCAATACCACCGTTGATATAGAGCTGCTGGCGCGTTTTTTTAGGTGGTTTCCTCAGGAGGCCTAATCCTTTTTAATTTTTGGTCAAACTGCTCCTTTGACGTGACTAAACCGTACTGACTCTAGCCAGCAGGACTGTTATCGGAAATCTTTAAATCGTACCAACTTTTGGGACAAAATTGTGTTAGAAATCAAAAAATTGTACTAGAATGCTTTTTTGGGAGAGTTCCTTTATGAACAAAAAAAGAAACAGTATGCACCGAGGCCCACTCTTGCGAAACTAACTTGAAAGAAAACGTATTGTTTTCTCGTAAAACTTTTTGACAGTTGAACTTAATTATTGTGATGACAAGCAGAATACAATTATGTTACGGAAGGGGCAAAGGCCCGTAGAACATCCAAAAAAAGACACAACAGAAGGACATGTTTTAAGAGTAGTCTTATCTTTATCTAAAGTAATTTCGTAATCAAAATTAGTAGTTTACTAACAATTAATTCCGATTGGTTGAATACAAATCCTGTTCCGTGATTGGTTAAACTAAACTATTTGTTTACATTTAGAGCACGGAAAAAGTGACAAGGCAATGACCAGGGAATCATGTTTTTAAGTCGAGCATTAGTTGTTCATTTGTTTACTGAAATACTGCATAGATTAACAAATTATGTTAATGTACTAGATTTTTGAAAGAGGTGCCGATGTACTAAAAATTACTAAACTGTACTGAATCTAACACAATTGAACTAGAAATCACAACCCTGGTAGCCAGTGTTGCCTCTGTCATGGTCTCGACAATGCAAAAGGACGCCCCACTCTCCTATTAATAAATAAATGTGGAAGGGTACTATTTATATTTATATTTACATTTATATTTATATTTATATTTACATTTACTAACTTAAATATTTTGATTTTTGAACACATCTTTAATCAACCGAAAATTTATTTTCCAAGTACCAGATTAAAATTCTGAAAGATTTTATTATACCTACGTATTTAAAAACATGTAATAAGGTAAAATAAGTCACTAGGGGTATTTTTGTAAAACTCTTTTAAGGGTGTTGAACATTTTTTAAAACTTCTTGTATGATATTTATCACTTTTAAAAAATTACTGTTAAGAGAAATTGTCAGATAATATTCAATACCGTTGTATTACGACTATAGAGTCACTTTATTAGTCTACGCTCAAAGACACCCCTCATGTCAATCGGTAATTACTCGAAATCCATTACATTTATCGAATTTAGTAGCAAATTTTATATGGACATTTTTTGTAAGTATAAAATTTTTTTATGGGACGTACGGTTTCTGAGGAAAACGTCGAAAACTACGACAGGGTACGTTTGGAGTGTTTTTTGGGGGTGAAGCGACCACTTTATACTTTGAAACTTTTTTGTTTTCGCAAACTATTCACTTGATACGTATAATCCCCAAGCAGCGAAACTTTATAATTTTTTTTCCTATTCGTATATTTTGGTTCCAATATTAATAGCCCTACGTGGTAGCATATTATGATAGTGCTACATTGACCATACGCTGTATAGAGTTATTCCAAAACACATTTCTTGATAATAGTCATTTTGTTAATTAACAAAAAATAAATTTACGAGTACATCCAACAATAAAATGAAATAATAACATTAACGCAGCGTAAAATAAATAAAAAGAACATTATTCTGAGCTTTAAATTTTACAACCGAGTGCAAAAATTAGACAGCATTTTTTTTTTTCATTAAAACCATCACGAACTGTTCGACATGATCTGACGTTAAAGATGTGCGGAAATCTTCTTTGAACTAATAATAGTATTAGTAAGTCATGTAATATAGTCTGTCTATAGTCTGTGGCAAAGAGAATACAATAATTCTCTTTGTCTGTGGTAATACTGAACAACTTGCATTCCCAATAATCAAGGTGTTCATCAGGTGCTGAAAAATTCTGCATAAATATACATCTATTTTGACCGATATTTACAACTCTAAAACAATAATAGACGTCGTGATATGTGAAAATATTTAAAAGTTCTGTAACTCTCATAACCTACTTAATAGAGTTAGATCATTAACTAAATTTTTGGTAATTTAACACAATAATTTACATCTCAGCCCATTTTTACAGCACAAGGACGATGATAGATGTCGTTGATTTGCAAAAAATACTTACAACGTATCATGTCCTATGACTCTCATTACCTACTTAATAGAATATGTAGATCATTCTCCCCTGGTATCAACAATATTTTAAAGTAACCATTAACTTAAAGGGAGTTGTGAGAAGAAAATGTATTAACAAGCAAAATATAAACGTAACTACAGTTTAAATAAAGATGAGGTGAATAACTATCGTTTTTATATCTCGATTTATGTTGTGCTGAAACCGCTGGTAATGTCACTAAAATAATCTCCCTTTATGTTAAAGGTTTCTTTAAAGTGTTGATAATACCTGAGGTAACAGAATTTATGCTAGTTTAACACGTCAATTTCCAAAACTCCCGCAAAACTTTCTCCAAGGCCACTGTTGTGACCATCTGTTTAATGAACCATTGGCAATTGAGAAAATATAAATACTATTCTCAGTTGCCCAATTATCCAGAAAATAGGTGTTCATAACAGTGGTCTTGGAGAAAGTTGGAGAAAAGCTCGGAGAAAAGCAACATTTTATTTAAAAACTAAATTTTATATAGGTTAATAAATTTTCAATCGTTGATTAATATTATTAACACAATTTTATTACTGAAATTATTATTTTTACAATTATCTATTTAATATCTACTATATTACATGATGTTTTCATATTACTGAATTAAGTATAAAACATTCGACAACGTTCGCAAAACTATTTACAAATTCTCGACGTAAATTTTAACAACAAACAAAATATATTGACCACTCATTTCATTTTGATAAAGTAGCAGTTTCGCAAGAGCTACCCATGCTCTCGCTAACCATTATATCAAACGTCTGTGTGGTCTTATCTAACTTTCATAAATCTGGAACGGCGGTATCGAGCACCCTCATTTCTTGCAATCCATTGCAACGGTCCATGCGGGGATGCGAATACGCCCTCTGAAGGGCATGCAGCGAACTTGAAGATAAAGTCCTTTCTAGAATTTCTCCCCAATATTTCTCGGAGAGGCCTTCCAAATCACAGCCTTGCGTGTGTCCTAGGGCAGTTGAGCTGCTGTTACTACAACAGTGTTGTTGCTGATGGTGTTGTTTCTGTTCTTTGGTTTTCCTACAAAAGAACTGAAAAAATTGGATTAGATAACAGCCATAATAATAATAACAGAATAGATTTTTCTATAAAAGTTAATTACAGTTAGAAGCATTTTTTGGGTTTAATTGTTAGGTTTCTTTTTTAATGAAAACAAGTTTATTTGCTTGCCGTTATTTCAGCAAAATATAATACCATCTTCAGGGCATTATAAGATAAAAATGATGATACGTATGTACAGGGTTACCATTTTGAGGGCTGACTTTATCTCCTGGCTAAAATGTTTAGCTAGGCATAAAAATTAAATAATATGTTTTCTCACAATCAGAGAATCCGGAGAAAAACAAATGAATATCAATTAAAGTAAATAAGTCGTAAGGTCAAATTTTCAAAATTTAAGTTTAAATTTTAAGCAATCAGAAGTATAAGATGACTAATTAATTAAGAGTAACACTAGCCGACACAATTCTTATACCATAGTTCATATTACTGTTTTTGTATTGTTAATATACCCACTTGTTAACTGAAAAAATATTTCCTGATACGTACCAATTTTATACCCTATTTTTATGATGGGTCGGCAATTTTAAAAGAGCAAGTTAAAGTAAAGGGGGACAATTTTAGTATCAGTCTTGTTTTGACCTTCCAAGTGCCTAATAGTAGGAGAGCCAGTGACATTTTTCGGTGATGATTTAGTTAAGGCCTATTCTTTGAGAGGATGTTGAGAGGGGCATAACTAAGTGTCATCCGCGAGGATTAACCCGGATTCCAGTCATAAGGGGGTGACAGAATGCCCCCAACGTGTAAAAAAAGCTGCATCTTTTTATTATTTAGTTAAGGCAGAAATTTGCTCCAGTAGTCCTCTGATAGCCCACAATCATCGATATAATATTTGCAGAACGATTGGCCAGTCATAAGGGGGGTGGCAGATCACCCCCAACATGTCGTGTGAGTGATGAACTTTTTATTATTTAGTTAAGCTTCATCTTTTAGTAAGTTGTTGTGACAACTATTTCAAGTGTAAATGCCAATTTGCAGAACAATATGGCGGCATTAACATCCTGGCAGAACGATTTGAATATGTAAAAATTTTTTACTTTCAACCGCATATATCTTTGGAAATATGCAACATACGAGCAAGTTGTATTACTGTTTTTTGTGGCAAATTTAATTTTCTACAAAAAAAGTTCTTTTGAGATTTTCGTGTATCTTCTTTATTTTCTGAGATATACTGAAGATTAAAAAAAATTTGCAAAAATTTTTTACGTTCAGACGCAAATATCTTTGGAACTATGCTAGATGCGAGAATACGACATGAAACACTTTTTGTAGAAATTTTAATTCTCTATAAAAATAGTCTCTTGACATTTTCGTGCATCTCCTTCAGTTTCTGAGATATACTGAAAATAAATAATTTTCTTTCCATTGCCGACAAACCGTTGGAGACGTACTAGTTAATATTTCCCTAAAACCATGTTTTTTTATTCCTACAAGTTCAGAAACGTCGAAAAATGTCATTTTTTGCAATAGTGAAATTGAGCCCTATATCATTATACATTTTTCAACGCAGTCATGCGATGAAATGTTAAGGACAAGTCACCTTAGCCAAATTCTTTCCGATTATTTTTGAATCATCCGATTTTTTATATATTTCTGTACCCATTGAAAGAAAATTCAATGATTTTTTTTTCAGATGCTTCTATTGTTGCGTTCTCGAACTCGAAAAAAATTTTTTCGTTGCAATTGTGTTCTGATTTTCATAATGATACTGATTTTAGAAAAATATAATCAGTGCCTATTGAGAACCCCAAAATATGATGATTATTATTGTAATTGTATTACTATAATAATTAAAAAAACCCGATTGCCATGAAAAAAATTATGAAAATTTTTTGAAAAGAAACGAAATTATTGAAGTTCCACGATCTCGATAGATAAAAAACATTGTAAATGTATGTTGAATCATTAATATCTTTTTTTGATCATATCAAAAATGTTCCAAAAAAGGAAATATTATATTGATAACTATCTTGAGCACCAGAATGTCCTTCCTCACGAATGTTCTATTCATGAGGAAAATTCCTTATTTTCAGTATATCTCAGAAACTAAAGGAGATATGCCAAAATATCAAGAGACCATTTTTGTAGAGAATTAAATTTCCTACAAAAAATGTTTCAAGTCATATTCTCGCATCTAGCATAGTACCAAAGATATTTGCGTCTGAACGTAAAAAATTTTTGCAAATTTTTTTATTTTCAGTATATCTTAGAAACTAAAGGAGATACACGAAAATGTCAAAAGACCTTTTTTTGTAGAAAATTAAATTTCCCACAAAAAATAGTACTTTCTCGTATGTTGTATAGTTCTAAAGATATATGCGGCTGAATGTAAGAAATTTTTACAAATTCAAATTGTTCTGCCAGGGTGTTAGTGCCGCCATTTTGTTCTGCAAATTGGTATTTACACTTGAAATAGTTGTCACAAAAACATACTAAAAGATGAAGCTTAACTAAATAATAAAAATTTCATCGTTCACACGACATGTTGGGGGTGATCTGCCACCCCCTTATGACTGGCCAATCGTTCTGCAAATATTATATCGATGATTGTGAGCTATCAGAGGATTACTGGAGAAAATTTCAGCCTTAACTAAATAATAAAAAGATGCAGTTTTTTTTTACACGTTTTTTTACACCCCCTTATGACTGGAATCCGGATTAATCCTCGCGGAGGACACTTAGTTATGTCCCTCTCAACATCCTCTCAAAAAATAGGCCTTAACTAAATCATCACCTAAAAATGTCACTGGCTCTTAGACTATAACTGTGTCTGTAAGAAAGTGTTTCCTTTTATCTATACATAACTCTGTTATGAGAAAAATGCCCAGTCAAACGCGCCGAGCGCGAAGCTGCAAAACCTCACCTGACAAGGTTTGTTACATTTGTGGAGAATTCCTAGTGAAGTCACAAGCGAGGCCATTGTCTGAAAAATTGCAAAAGGCGCATTTTCTTTATTTTGGAGTATTAGTCGAAGATCTCCCCACGTTTGTTGTGCAAGCTGTAGCGTGTCACTAGTGCAGTGGTTGAAAGGGAAAAGAAAATGTATGCCTTTTGCGGTTCCAATGGTACAGCGAGAACTCACCAATCATTTCGATGGTTGCTATTTTTGTGTAACAAGAACTGAAGGATATTACAAAAAAAGAAAAACAAATAATCAAATATCCGAATTTGCCATCAGCCTTAATATCTGTTCATTACAATCACCAGAGTTACCAGTGCCAACTGAGCCTTTAGATTGGCAAAATATTGTTTTCAGAGGTAGTGGAAATAATAACGACTCTTCAAACAGCCCAGACCAGTGTGCCGACCCTTTGTATATTCCAGAAAATTTTAGTGATCTTCATTTAATTGCTCAAAATTAATTGAATTATTTGGTACGTGACTTGGGGCTGTCAAAACAGCAAGCAGAACTTGCAAGCTAAAGACACAAAGATTACCACTTTTGCAATATTTTCCGCATTTTATAATGTGGAAAATTCATTATGAGCGTGTGTTGATATTGATGGTTTAATGCAGGAACTTAATATCGAATATTCCCATCCTGAGTGGTGCTTATTCATAGATTCCTCCAAATATAGTTTCAAAACTGTATTACCCCTCATCTGCATGAGTGTGGGTGTAATGGACCCACCGTGCATATTAAACGTTTGTAGTTTTTTTATCTTTCACATCAAAAATATGAAAGAAAATGTAATTTTCCCTAAATATATGTACACTTAGTACATGTAATTGTATATTCTTATTTGATCATAATAACACCAATACTTGAGGCTAAATTTGAGATTTGGTCCATTGGACCCAACTCATACAGAATAGTGAAGATTTTGCGACCTTACCCCATACGAAAATGGACTCGTCCCATCACATGTAACTTTCACTAATCTAGTATACGTGTGTCTCTTGTAGTAGTAACAATAGTTCAGCGTTTACACTAATATTCCACTGGTAATAATATGGATTTTATCAATTTAGAAAGAGGATTTTCACAGTCAGAATTTCTTCAACTTCTTGAAGAAGGACTTGATGATATAGAACGTGCGAGGGAAGACAACAATGACGAGAGGGATAGTGATAGTATTTCTAGCGATCAAGAAGGTATGATTCAGTGTTTTATTATGTGAGTTTTATTTATGGTAAAAATTATCTCTTTTAGATGTTCCAAACATGTTAGTTGACATCGAAAATAATGATGCTCATACAGATCGTGAGAGCATATCTTCAGTAATTCAGAGTACAATATACCGTTATCCACTTTCCAGAGAAACGTAATGTTTTCACGCGACCGTAAAATAAAGTGAAAAAAACTCCTGAAAGGCAAAGAAGTTGCTCAACATAACATCAGCAAACTGAGAAATCCTAGGTCTCCAGCCCCAGGTGTACGTCCAACGACCCTAAAAGAAGCTTTTGATTTATTCGTTACTCTAGAAATGAAGGAAATCATTTTATTAAATACAAATGAGAAAAGTACGTCAATCTACAATGAATCTTGAAAAAATGTTAGCATAGTTGTACTAGATTCAGCTATTGGCCTATGTTTGTTGGCGGGTGTTTTCCATTCAAGAAATCAAGGTCTCAGAGAATTATGGGATGAAGAAGTCGGAATGGCACGTTCTAGAGCTACAATGAGTATCAATATATTCGAAGAAATTTTGCGGTGTATGAGATTTGACGACGAAGCAACTAGAGAGGAGCGAAGAGCAACTGACAAGTTGGCACTGATATCTCAATATTTTAATTTATTTGTGGATAACTGTAAGAAAAACTACATTCCTGATGTCAACATTACGGTAGATGAGCAATTGTATCCTTGGCGAGGTGGAGCTAAACATGTAAAAACTTATATACCATCCAAACCGGACAAGTACGGTTTAAAATTTTGGGTTGCTGCTGATGCCCTAAATAGTTATTGCATAAATATTCAGTTATACTGTGGAAAAGAAAATGATGCACCCGAAAGATAGCAATGCCCTAGAGTTGTAAACGATTTGTATAGTCACCTGTACAATAATGGAAGGAACATAACGTTTGACAATCTTTTCACAGACTACGAATTAGCACAATCGTTGCTAAGTAAAAACACAACAATAATTGGAACTGTGAGAAAAAGTAAACCTTTCGTTCCAAAAGAAATGCTATCTGATAAGAATTGTGAAGAATTATCAATCTTTGGGTACGACGACAAGGTTACCGTTTGTTCGTACGTTCCAAGAAAGAACCGAGCAGTAATTCTTATGTCGACTATGCATCAGGACGGCATTGTCTCACATATGGATCATAAAAAAACCTGAAATAATTTTAGAATATAATAGAACAAAGATATAGATAATTTGGACAAGTTAGTAAGAACATACTCATCGAAGCGAAAGACAAAAAGGTGGACAATGGTTGTATTTTTCAACAATATGGATATCAGAGCATATTATATGTTTATTGATACATCCTGATTGGAATAAAGGTAAGAAATATAGGCGTAGATTATTCCTAAGAGAGCTAGCATATCAAGTTACCGAGAAACAAATTGAACTGAGATCAAATAAGCCAAATTTACATGAAGGAATTAGACGTGCAATTACCTCTTGCGGAAATGGAATAACACGAGGGAAAACAATAACTAATCACGATGAAAATGTACCTAATCAACTCCAAAAAACAAAAGCAAACACTCGATGTTATCTGTGCCCTTCAAAAAAACACAGGAGGACTAAAACAATTTGTTCTAGATGTCTAAGTAATGTATGTGGGAACACAGTCACACGACAGTGCTGTGCGCAAAGTGCCCTAACGAATAATAATTTTGTATTTCTTTTTATAATAAATATTCATTTATTCAAATCTATTAACATTTATTTATCCTCAGTAACAGTTAAATCGAACTTATTTCGATTTAAATGGATATTTACAATGGTTGGGTCCGTTGGACCCAAGTAATGCAGACTCGTTCTTTTTAGACACTCATGCGGATGAGGGTTACTACATAATGGAAATTTAAAACCATGTATACAAATTGCCCATTCAGCAACAATGAAAGGGGATTATGACTGTATGAGCACAATTTTAAATAAAATTAATTACAACAAATACAAATGGTAAATATGTGGGGATTTAAAAGTAATAATCATTTTAGTAGGGCTTCAAGGAAGCTTTACAAAATATTTCTTCGTTTGTGGGACAGTCGTGCAGTAAAAGAACATTATGTGAAAAGAATTTGGCCCGACAGGAAAGGATTTGAACTAGTAATGTTAAATATGTTCCGTTTGTAGACCTTAAAATATTTTTTTTGCGACTTCTTCATATTAAACGTGGGCTAATAAAATTTTATATTAAGGTTATGGATAAAGAGGGTGAAGGATTTAAATACTTTTTCACCAATTAAGTGACGCCAAACTTAAAGAAGGCATTTTTGTTGGTCTTTAAGTTGGAGAATTGCTTGATAATGCAGATTTTAACGAAACACTCAACATACAGGAGCTCACAGCCTGGAACTCATTTGTAAGCCTAGTCAGTGAATTTTTAGGGAACGAGAAGGATGAGAACTGCAAGCAACTATTAAGCGAACTTGGTTGCCGTATATCTTTAAAAATTCATTTACTGCATTCTCATTTAAATTTTTTTCCTAAAAATTTGGGCGCGGTAAGCGACGAGCAAGGAGAAAAATGTCATCAGGATATCAAGGCAATGAAAATTCGTTATCAAGGACGGTGGGATCCAGCCATGATGGGTGGTTACTGTTGATCCTTAAAGCGAGACAATTTGACTCCCCATAAAAGAAAAAATCGAACTGAGCATATATTTTTTTTAAATTATTCTATCTTTGTAGATATATCTATGTAAGTATAATATATGTCATATACATCATTGATATATAGCAATAAATAGATTAGTAAAATTAAAAATAATGTTATTCCTGCTCATAATGTTTTATTATTGTCATAGGAAACCGTTACGTATTACGACTTTCTGTTTGTCATTTTTGTAATCAGAAGACTTTATTTCAGTGGCATAAGCTACATCTTACAAAAAAATATATATTTTTTTTGTCCTCCAGTGTAATTTGAATTTGTTGTATTTTATAATAATTTCTTGCTTCCTGTTTAGAGGGAAATAACGGCAGAGTTGCTTATTTCTTCAGAAATCAAATAAACATTTTAAATATAGATGAATCTGTTTATATTAAAAACGATAAATAAAAATTGAAACAGAATGGAAACATAATATTTTATACCACATATTAACAGGGTGTCCCTAAACTGCATTAATAATTTATAACGCGCGCTTTTACGTCGAAAAATAGAATGACTTTTCTAATACCGTTTGAGAAATATGCAACCCCTGCAGAAATACAGCTGTTCAAAGTTGAGGGTTGAAAACAATAAATCTTCAATTTCTCGCTGAAGATTTTCTAATGAAACTCGATAGGTTTAAATTTCATATACGTTCCAACAAACCTGTTTAATATGGTAGAAATTAATTGTCACAAAGGAGTCCTTTAAAGTTATAAGTATTGATGCTACTGCTATATATTTTTTTGTCAGTTTTTCGAATGATGCTGTCGAAATATCACTCAATGGGAAATTGGAAAATTAAACTTTTTGGTCTCTTTAATTTCTTTCTTAGGGGCAACGGTTTTATAGAAAAATGCTTAAAATTCTATGCATGCAATTAAACCGAGGGTAAATAAAATATGCCTTATCTTGAAAATGGTATTACTTTTTTTTGGAAAAATTTTGTATATTTACATAAATTACTACTAAAGTATCATAACCAGGTTCATTATCAAACAATTGCTTTTTGTCAGTGATGCAGTAACGTTTATAGTTATTAAGCATTAAGAATAGTTTGTAGTTTTTAAGCATTATATTTAGTAGCTTGATGTGGCAAATTATACAAACTGAAATAGTCGACATGATCTCGGTGTTGCGAAACTGTTATAGTAATTGCAAGGTAGCAACCAGAAAATATACAGAGCAATACCCAAATTGCCGTACACCTCATCATACGACATTATCTGAAGTTGACAGACTGCCTCTAGACGAAGACACACTACGTCCAAACAGAAGTATCTGAGGCCATGAACGTACACCTTGTATGAAATTCTTAGTATTCTTTGTCTAAAGATAAGTACTACACAGATAAAACCACGGAAGTACGAACACATACATTTTTATGTTACAAATAGTTACTAATTAGTTATTAACTAGTGAGAGGAAAAAATGCGAAATTATACGTATTGTCATGTTGCTGCCGAGATATTAGCCGCCATAATTTAATAATTTATTATTCGGCTATGATTTATTACTCGAAGATGATGCAGTTACAAATTCTAATTTATGGGTTACAAATTAGTTACTAAATGATGACAGGAAAACAATTGCAAAATTATAGTGTCGTGCGGTTTCCGGGAATTTGGCCGCCATAATTTAAAAATTTACTACTCGGAGATGATGGTAGTTACACATTGTAATTTATGAGTTCTAAATAGCTACCAGTTAGTTACTAAATGATGGTGAGGTGTAAATTAAAAACATTAAAACTTATGCGGCTCCCGGGAAGTTTAAACCAAATATATGTTTTTTAATGCCTACTAACGGGGCAAGCTACAAATTTCGGTATATAAGTTACAAATAGTTACCAATAAATAACTTAATAATGGTATGGACAAAACATAAAAAAATTCAGTTTTGATCATTCAGTTAATAGGTTTAAAAATTGCTATTTTTTTTCTATTCATAAAATAAGAATATTTTGTTTACCGAAAAATTAAATTAATTTAGGGTAAAAGTTTCTTTATTATCCTATAAATATCGACAAATATAATTATTGATTTTATTTTAAAAGTAGATTCTGCATTCAAAAATAGGTAAGCTTTGTTTTATAAAGCATAAGCAAGAAACAATTAGGAATGAAAAACCACCGAAATTAATTTTGTCTCAAAAAAAAAGCGAAAGAAAAGTGTAATTAGTTATCGATTATAAATAGGTAACAATTGAAAAATCAAAGTGAAACTATACAGTCTGACACAAATTTAAAAAAAATTTTAGTACCTACCTACTAAATTTTATAGTAGATTGTCTCCAAGAAGATAAATTGAAGTATATGGGACAAAATATGCAAGAAATCACTTAATTACTTCTTAGGTTCAAGTTTAAACGTTATTTAGTAGCGTTTCACAAAAACAACATTATAAATTACTAAACAGATAAGAAGAGAGTTGCGGAACATATTTGGAATAATAATAGAGCAAAGTGGAAACAGGAAATATAGCGAAATTTTCCAGGAAAGGAAAGTTTGAAAATGAAACTATATTATATTTCAGGCGCTCCAACAAAACATTCTTTATCCTATAGGGATAGTAAAAAATGCTGTGGGTAAATTCAAAATTAACTTTAGTACTTAAATTCTTTTATACGAAATGCTGGTCATAAATTTGACTATTACTTATTTACGTTAAAATAAATTTAATGAATCTATCAAATAATAATAAAAAATTCAAATAGTTTTATTAAGGAAATGAATAATAAACAAATGAAAACTGAAATTGCCATTCGATTTGCAGTGGAAATATTACTTTAAATTTAAAACAATATACACAATATCTAGAAAACAAAAAACAAATTCTATAATAGTCTGGCACTTTCTTTAGATTGTATTAATTGAATATTATTTAATACATTTTACTAAAACTAAACTTGAATTATTTTTTAAATGCTTACTTCATGTGTAAACTGTCCACTACATTTATATTAATTTTGCAGTTCAACAAGTATTTCTGCAACTTTACCTCTCATTTTAAAAAAGTGTTTTTATTGCAATTATAGCCCTGGTTAAACATACTGGTCTTTATATAATTTCATTTTATACAGTGGAATGAAAAATAATGTTAACTGAAAATTTTTTTGCTAATTATTATTTACTAACTTTTACAAATCTTATTACAGATAAGTATAACATATATCTTTTTAAACAATTATTTTCCCGGCAATTTGCCAAAACGCTGAAACTTGGATTACAAAAAAGATAATATGCACATTATGTTCAGTACAACTGACTCAATAATGTTATTTTTAATTTCAACTATTCTGTCTAGTAAAACCAAAAATAAATAAAACACAAGGTACTCACCAGTTGAACACTCACTTTAAAAATTTTAAAATATCTACCGACACGTGTTTCTGCTTGCAGAGCTTCATCAGGGTAGCCAGCACATTTAAAGAATCCAAAGCAACAAAACTTGTAAACCTTAATGAAATAAACATTAATGGCTTCAGAGAACAAGAATAATTGAAATTATATAGTGTAAATTCCCCTTATTGTCGAATAAAATAATTTAAAAACAAATTAAGTTCCTCTTCTTGGTAAAAGTTTAAAATATAGAGTGGAATGAAAAATAATATTAACTGAAAATTTTCAGTTCTTGATAAAAGTTTAAAATATAGAGTGGATTGAAAAATAATATTAACTGAAAATTTTCAGTTAATATTATTTTTCATTCCACTCTATATTTTAAACTTTTATCAAGAAGAGGAACTTAATTTGTTTTTAAATTATTTCATTTTAGATTTATTCTAATTCTTTTATTTTTAGTTTATTTAAATTTTTTAAAGTGTAATAGAAGACAACATAACAAAAAACACGTTTTACTTTATTTTTTATCACTAATTTATTATAAGCAAGTTACTAAAACTATGACTATTTTCTACGTTAAAGATGGGAAATTTTAAATTGCGACTTATGAGTGCAACTTAGATTGACAAATAAGGGTACTTTATGTGATACTTTATTATTATTATAATATTGAGGGCTATATATTATGCAGGAGAATTTTTATTGTATTGTATATGTATTGAGATAATAATGTAACAAATACAGAAATTTGGATAAATGGTTACAAGTCAAATATATCAAAAATTGTAGTATGATATAAATCCAATGATCGTTTAGTAAATAATTTTTGAGACTATTGTTAGATTTAAACTTTAGTTTAACGGTTTTTTCTTTTACATGTAATATGTTAAGATTGTTTAAATTTGGAAAATTGTAACCTGATTTTAGAATATTATTAGAAAAAGGTGAACCTTTTTTTTGAAGCCTAATCTATATAATTTTAAACAAACGACCAGTTTGACCCACATAAAAACATTACATTTCGGACATTCGGATTATTGTTTGTAAGTGTATTTTTAATTTTCTATTGTGCAAATGATTTGGAGAATTGAAGTAATTTTTATTTTTATAATAATATATTAGAGTTTCTGTTACATATAGTTCTGTAATATTCACAATACGAAATTTTTTGTATAATAATTTTCTAAATGATGTGTTAAGTATTATTTTAATAATTCTTGTTTGCAATATTGTTACTTTTCTAATTAATATTTTATTTGTTCCTCCCCAAGCGCCTATAAACCATAACAAGTTGTATTATTGCATACATACGTACATTTCTTGTTAATTTTAACTATCAATGCATTTTCTTCTTTCTTTACAAGTGCCGACTAGGCACTTGTAAAGAGAAGTTGTACTGAGGTTGATACCTACGTTATGTAGAATGAAACGTTAGAATAATATAAAAAAATGGGCCATATATCTTAGTAGGGTACGTCTAACTTAAATGTTTTTAAAAAGCTGTATAAATGATACATGCCAACATAAAAAGTTTTCGCTTGGAAAGTTCATTATCACTGGACACTATACCAAAGAGAGTTACTTGCGGGTAATAAAACTCTATTGTACGTTAAAATCTAATAAATATCAGAAAGGGATAGCCAAGAGAGCACTTTGTATTGAAAATATAAAACTTTCATGGGAATTCTTGACTGTGTTCCAAAATACAATCTTCCAGTCTCCTTTAGTCCAAGTTATTATATTTAAGACACTTTGTGTATAATATCATTTGCTTTGTGCTATATTAAAAATGCTTTTATGTTCCATTTTAGAACTATGAGAAGCTTTTAATAGGAATCGTAAGAAATTATAAAAAAACTCCAATATTGCACATGAACTTGTTCAATTTTCTTTAAATGTTTTAATGCCTGGAAATATGTATGTACAGTGTGTTTCATTTATGATGAGTACAACTAAATATCTTTTCAGTTTTTTTTTTTTTGGTGAATTTCATAATTAGTTTTCTGCATATATGAAGTACCTATGCAAAACTTCATTAAATGAGTAAACTACATTTAGCCCCAGTAAATAACTAGCCTATTAGAATTGAAAATAAACCATAGAAATGCAAAAAATATCAACAAATTTTATTAAAAAAAGTTGTTAAAATATCTCAAAAAATCAAATCCAAAACAGGGTTAAAAACAAAAAATAAAAATTTTTGTCAAAACGTTTGTCAAATTCCCTTGGTCTTCCTTCGTACTGACCCCGCTTCATGAAGATGCAACGAGAGAGCTGAGTGGTACCAGTAATGTTAATCATTTAATTATGTTAACAATTACTTGGAACTGTATTTCCGTCATATATTTCCTGCTAAGATGTCACTCGTGATTTTCTCAGTAATTTTCAAGACAAATTCATAGTTCAAAAACTAATGTCATATAGTTTTTTTCCCAGGAATCCGATGCCTGCAAGAAGGAAACAGTTGAATGTCAAACAAAAAAGGTTATGGCTGAAAAAGCGATTTTTTCAAAAAAATAATCAAAATGGCGGATTATTATATTTTTTTAAGAAGAGGAAAAAGTGGTGAATATGTATATATAGAATATTTATAGTGAAATTAATCTAGCCAGCTTTCGAGGAAATACCCTCGTTATGGACAATTTACTGAAAAATAAGTAAAGAAAAGTTAAGAAAGGATTAAAGAATAAAGAATAAATAATACATACGTTTTTTTTTTTACTTACATTTCAGTAAATTGTCCATGCCTGATGATGAGTGTATTTCCTCGAAAGCTGGCTAGATTAATTCAACTATAAACATATTTATTTAAACATATTTACCACTGTTTCATCTTATCGATTTTGTATATTCAAATCTATTTTTTGTTATAGGATATTACTAGAACAAATTCCATATATTCAGTTTCTTTATATCACTTCCGGTTTGGCAGGAAATGAATTTGTCTTCCAACATTTTTCCCAACATATTTTGGTTGCAATCAACAGAACAATCAATTTATCTATCAAAAATACATAATATACTACTATTATGATATCTCTAACTATTTCGAAGTATTAGTAGCTCATTGATTTTATCCTCATACTTATCATAGAGCACGCAGTTTAAGTGAAATCGCAGTTAGCTGTGGTCAATCCATCTTTTTTTTGGCTTTGGGTCGTAGACCATGCAGCCAGCCGCTAAAAGAAGTAACTAAACCTAAATTCGAAAAATGGAAACTAATGCAAAAGAAAACGATAGGGATACACTGGGAGTCAATCCGTCTTATGTTAGAAATAATACCATTATTAGGACCAAATCGTAGTAGGCAGGTGTCAGACTAAGACAATTGAAAACTAGCTAACTGTTGTGTCACTTAAATTGCATGATGTAGGTACGGACAGAAAGTCAAATTAATATTTCGAAAACGATTAGAGATATCACAAAAGTGGTGAATGCATTTTTGATGGATAATTAAATGTTTTGTTGAATGGAAGATTCAGCATTTAATTCCGGCAAAACCGGAAGTGATATAAAGAAACTGAATATACGAAAGTTGTTCCAGTAATACCCTGTAACAAAAAAATACAATAATCCACCAGTTTGACTTTTTTCGAAAAAATCGGGTTCTCGGCCATAATATATATTTTTGTTTGATGTTCAATTGTTTCTTTCTTAACGGCATTGGATTCCTAGGAAAAAACTACATCACAATGATTTCTGAACTACGAATTTGTCTTGAAAATTATCAAGAAAATTGCGAATGATATCTTAGCTAGGACACCCTGTATATATCTATGTGACATCCTAGCAAAAATCATTCTTTTTTTTAATTTTGCAAGATCAAATTGTATTTTGTCTGAGTCCGTTTTAAAATTAAAACTATTTCTATATTGAATCAAAATAATATTTCTAAAATAATTATAATTTTCGTTCACAGTGTAGTAAAAAAAAACTTTAACAAACTAACAGTACAGTTATTATTACTAAAGATATAATTATTATTTGATATGAGTTTTGCCTACTAAATATAAATAGTAATAAAAAGCAACAGTCCTTCTTCTTATCTTTGACTGATGTTATACATTTCATTTTATAGCCATTATTATAGCATTTCAGCGAAAGATATACTCACCCTACTGAATAAAAGTTCTCTACTAATTCTTCTAAAATGATTATTCAGAAGCCAATACAAGAATGGATTCCAAAAGCTGTTACTGAGAGCGAGCCAAGTCGCCAAAAAGTCCAGTGAGGCAGGGGCGCGCGATCCTGTGCAAGCTGCGACCACTTCCTGTATTGTCCAGGGGGTAACAAGGACTATAAATCCCAAGGACATGGCCGCCATCGTCCTTGAAGCTGTCGTGCTTAATCTTCTCTCTTGTGTCACTAACTGGAAAATAAAACAGTGTGTAAAGATTTTTATTTATGAATAATAAGATAAACTAAATGTAACGTTTAAAAGATGCTATCGTTTTTTTATAGTCATTATATCATACAGGCAATAACGGAGGCACAGTTGTTAACGTACTTAACTAATAAACTGAGCGACGTGAGGTCGAGACTCGCTTCTACCCATTACCTTTTTTTCATGTAGATCTAGATTTTTTAAGATAAAGTAAACAGAAAAATTCTCATAAAATTCCTTTATTAATGTGACCGGTTTCGTGAACAAATAATTACTTCACATCATCAGACACAGGACTACAATAGAATATAAGTATGGTGATTACATACATACATAAATAAATGTTAATAAGTTAATAAAACTTATAAAACAGGAATACAGAAGACAATTATTTCAATTTTTTATACTAGTAAAAACTTATTGGTAAAAAATGTTTGATAAAATTTTGTACAAGAAAGATTGAAATTATTTAGATTAATCAGGATTACGTTAGTTTAAAATATAATATAGAATAATGTAAATTTTTTTTAAATAATTGAATTGTGTAAAAAGTAGGTTCAATTTTATATAATACTTACATTTTATAAATAAAAAACCAGGGTAGTCAAATTAAAATTAAAACAGTTTTGCAACATGTCAAATTATAAATAAATGTAAGATATAAATTTTTTTTGGTAGTATCTAATTAACTTTTTAAATAAAATTTCTAAAATTTAACGTGCTTCTTTTAAACACATACATACATTATAATAGTTAAAATATAATAGGGAATAAATATTTTTTAAAATGAAAACAGATTAAAATTAGTGCCCTCTGACGGACTATCTGAGAACTAACGTAAAATAAAATTAAAATTAAGGTAGAAAACTATGTGTGCACCAGGTTTCTTTTTAACAATAGTGGAGTTCATTATATTTCAACTACAGATGGTGAAATTGCATTTAAACGTGGTGGAAATGTTAACTTCTAAGAAATTGAGGTTATAATATCGAGCACGTCGGACAGATTTCAGTAGAAAATTTACAATAATATAAAATAAATTAGACAACCACAGAGAAAGTCAACGAAGATTGAAATTGGATCTGTAAGTTCAGAGATAATGTGTTGGGATCTCTAGAATCTTTCGGTTATTAAACAAATAGCGGTCACTCATAACTATAACACTACTTTAATTGATACCTTACTAACAAAAAGATTAAATAAATATGTCCAAAATACAGTGTACATAAATACATACAGTTAAGTTCCATCTGAAATTCCATACCGTTCTCTTACATTCATAGGCCCTGTTTCATATAAAATTTCTAACTGCTTTAAAAATATTTTTCATATCTCCTTTAAATCAACTAACTCTATAGAAAAGTTGTTTGTCAATGGTAAAGATCAAATAGATCCACTAGATAGATGTGGGGTTTATAAACTTTCGTGTAATACATGCAACGGCACATATACTGGTTGCACATATAGAAATTTTAAAACACGGTTAAAAGAACACGTCCGGTGTATTAGCTCTTCCTCAGGTTTCTCCCATTTCGCCAAACATCTAGTAGATAACAACCACACATTTGATAATACTCTTAAAATATTACATTTAAGTGACAGAAGAAATTTGATTAATAACCTTGAAAGTTTAGAAATCCTGAAAGATTCTAGAGATCCCAACACATTATCTCTGAACTCACAGATCCAATTTCAATCTTCGTTGACTTTCTCTGTGGTTGTCTAATTTATTTTATATTATTGTAAATTTTCTACTGAAATCTGTCCCACGTGCTCGATATTATAACTTCAATTTCTTAGAAGTTAACATTTCCACCACGTTTAAATGCAATTTCACCATCTGTAGTTGGAAATATAATGAACTCCACTATTGTTAAAAAAGAAACCTGGTGCACACATAGTTTTCTACCTTAATTTTAATTTTATTTTACGTTAGTTCTCAGATAGTCCGTCAGAGGGCACTAATTTTAATCTGTTTTCATTTTAAAAAATATTATTCCCTATTATATTTTAACTATTATAGTGTATGTATGTGTTTAAAAGAAGCACGTTAAATTTTAGAAATTTTATTTAAAAGTTAATTAGATACTAACAAAAAAATTTTATATCTTACATTTATTTATAATTTGACATGTTGCAAAACTGTTTTAATTTTAATTTGACTACCCTGGTTTTTTATTTATAAAAATGTAAGTATTATATAAAATTGAACCTACTTTTTACACAATTCAATTATTTAAAAAAAAAAATTTTACATTACTCTATATTATATTTTAAACTAACGTAATCCTGATTAATCTAAATAATTTCAATCTTTCTTGTACAAAATTTTATCAAACATTTTTTACCAATAAGTTTTTACTAGTATAAAAAATTGAAATAATTGTCTTCTGTATTCCTGTATTATAAGTTTTATTAACTTATTAACATCTATTTATGTATGTATGTAATCACCATACTTATTTTCTATTGTAGTCCTGCGTCTGATGATGTGAAGTAATTATTTGTTCACGAAACCGGTCACATTAATAAATGAATTTTATGAGAATTTTTCTGTTTACTTTATCATGAATAATTACTCATATGGGATCAACCTACCTACGTTAGATTTTTTATGTTTCTCGTAAATATTTTGACTACTTGGAATTTACTTTAACATTATATACTTTCTTCATTCTTAGATGCCTACTCTGTAACTCACAACGACGGCGTTAACAAACGATTTGACGTACAATAACAGAAGAATCAGATAATCTGTAATATCAAGCTTGCATTAAATTTCCTTCAAGTATTTTTCACCAAATCATTTTCTCACACATATTGTTTGAATTATTTTTCACGACAATATAAAGGTATAACGTCTGTTGATTATCACTACGAAAACGCGTGTTTTTTTTAACTTTATTAAAAGTAAAGTCGACTTAACATTCTCGTATTTGGATACGAAAATTAAGCAACAGTAGTCGCAGTCAGTAATTTGGATGGTAATCCAAGTGAATCTCGGCGACCTCGTCCCATCTTCTAGAGACTTGGATATTAGCATGTGCGCAAAAGCTATGCAATCTTAAGCGAGGATTATGTAGATGATATACCATCCTTCGGATGGGATGTAAAGCGTCGATCCCTTGTCTATTAGATGTAGATAAGTAAAAAGTCCCTATTTTTCGATAAAGAAGAGGTTCAGCAAAATTTCCGGGTTGGGTGTTGCTCATCTTTTGGTGTCGGTTATTGGCCCTGGTAGCGGAAATATGCCGATGTTAAATAAATGAATAAATAAAAACTGTTTTTCGTTATTAGAAGAGATTTAATTCTTATATCAAAAACTAATGTTAATACAGGGTGAGTTTTAAATGGGTAGGATATATTTTAACTTTCAATATATTTCGTCGAGTACGATTTTTAAACAAAAGAAAAATTAATTTCTGATAATTTTTTCGTCCTCCAGCACTGAAATTTTGATGATCACTGGATAACTCTGTTAACACAATTCACAGGAATGACGTAAATAATATATAACAGCTTCCTACTGAAAGCAGTGTTGCCACTGCCATAGTTCGTCACAATTATCCTATTTGAAATTAGCAGAACTATTATTATGGTACAATTTAAGGTTTAACATTAATATGGTTTCATTTATCTTCTAAAAATGAAACAAAAGTGAAAATAATCATTTTATAAAAAAGCATCTGCTTAAAAATAGCGGAAAAGTAGATTTGTTTACCTATTATAACAGTTGCTATGAATGTATGTTCATGTGGGGCTTGACGTTTGGATCCATGTTCCATGTAACGCCGATCTGCTTGACTAGCATTGTCATCTGCTTGAAAATATGCCTTTAACATATCTACCCGCTCAACATTAGAATGATAATTATTAGCCATTGTTAATCAATACTTTTTATAAACTGAATCAGCAAACGAACAAATTATAAAAAATAAATAACGTTAACTGTGGTAACACAGTAACTATAAACTTCGACTCACAAATTAATCACAAAATATCTGATGTGGCTAGCATATAACTTTCTTATGCCAGTATATATCATCCTGATCTAAAAAAATCATTCTATTTAATTCTTCACTTACCTCAATTAAATTGTTAATAGCGTACCTTGAAATGTTTTATTAAAATTTTTTAATAATAATTATCAGCGTCCTTTGATACTGTCAAGAATAATTCATGTTATATATATTAATAAATTCGCCTTATACATATGTGACATTTTTGTAACTAAATTAGACATTTCACCAAATTTATCCTAATCCCATTTAAGAGGTTAAATGTGTAAAAAATTTCAATTTTCTTAGCTTTATTTAAGTTAATTTAAAATATGTTGATATGGAATGGTCACCTGTTCAAGATCAGTGGTCGAAAATGAAATAGAAAATAGATCGGAATAATGACATTTTAAAGGCCATTTTGGGGCAAAGAATATTAATGATAATGGCATAAATTTCAATACGTTACTTGTAGTGCAAGGATATACAGTGAAATTATTTGAACTATCGCATTTGGACACATTCTGAAACACAATGCTGGTTTTTAACATGTTGTAGCGCTATCCCATGACAAAGTGCTGTTTTCTAACGAAAAAAATTAATCTCTTTTTATAAAAAAATTACGTATACTATACTCCTAACCATCCAGAGTATTATTGAGGAAAAAAATGCAAATTGTTAGGTATGTCTAGCGTAAAAAGTGACACAATTGTCTGTGAACTACTTTCCATCACTCGATTAGTTATTGTGTTGCACCCTCAGTGTTTTACTATTAAAGGCCAATTGAAATAGTCGAGCGCTGAATTATTGTAATAGTAGGGTAAATACCTACTTGTTTTATAAACCGAAAAAATCGAAATGGAAACATTAGATTCATCTCAAGATTTCTTAAACAGTAGCATTTTATAAGTCTATTGTTAATCGGAAAATTTGATTTTAGTTGTACATCCCATACGAAACACTTAAAAGGAAATGTTGATTGGTGCATGAAAAAAGAAAATTGTAGATTTTTTACATTAAAAGGTATTTCAAAATATTTAAAAATTATGTCAAATGGAGCAATTAATCGCTTAAGTAGGTAATTATTGCATCCAAAATTATTACAAATTCGAACTTACTGCTAGGTGATAGGTACAGTTGCATAAGAAATACGGCAAAGCTGCTTCAATCTAATACACCCTTTTAGATAAGATAGAGAGTGTTTCGTGACTCTAGCAGTTCCAAAATAGTTTCCTATTTTTTTTTTTGTAGTTGATAGCTCAATTATATGTGGAAATTTAAAAAAATGTGTCAATCAGCCATATTCTGTAATTTATTGGAATTAAGTCAATATTGATATTTAGACATATAAATGATATCTTACAGAAATTTCAATAAACATGGTCGTTTGCTATTCTGTAAAAAAATAATACATTAAAATCAAATCAAGTTATTGGAATTAAATCAATTGACCTTCAAGTAGTCAATATTTTCAAATTTTGGTATTCTCTATGCTTCTTTTCAATTGAAATTTTAAGTCAATATTGACATTTGTCAATTGAAATGTAGCAAGTACTGAGAGTTTTTGTTTAAGACTTGCCAGGAATATTAAATTGCGAACTATTTAATGAAACTTGTCTGTGTTTCAAAAATAGTGGAGTTTGTAGTTATATTAGATGTGTTGGAGCAACAAATAGCAATAGGGGCTAATAAAAAAAGTGGGCAACTACATATCAACTAAAATAATGATATCTGGATATGTCGTTACGTGACCATCGAGAGGAGGTCACGATCACAGTAGTGTGGAGTGTACAAAAACCAAAAACCATATAACCATTTATTTGTAGGGTTGATTTTAATCGCGATAGGTGATTTTAAGGAGACAGCAGCAAACCCTTGACGATCCCAAATAAAATCTATAAAGAACTGTTTAGGATAAACAAAGAAATTGGCCATTGGCTGTTGACAGAAATAGGGCCTCATATGAGGGATGGTATGAAATCAAGGAGGCACTTTAGTTGTGCTGGAGTAGCTTTTTTCAGTGGCATCTAGAAACACATAATTAATTATTATAGTTAGTGTAGTATTATGAATAAAATAATCGTAAATAACTGTATTATAAATTTATTAATTAACATTTACAACATACATAAGTTCTTTGTTCTTAAGTTCTTTGTTCTTTACTAGAAACGAAACAAAATCACAATTCTAACCTTAAACCTGACAACCGGCGTGAGGTAAAGTAGTTCCACCTTCAAACAATTATAAAGTTAGAGCTACAATAGATCAAATATAGTAACTTAGCAACGTTGCCGCTTATATTTATTGACTTAATAACAACTTTGAAATATTTTAACATCTTCTAATCAATATTGAAATATGATAGTTAGTGAATAGGAAAATTGTTTAATATTAAAATAGAAAATAATTTTTATTGACATGATTTCGATATTAACTTTAATTTCAATGTTTTAGTGAATATGGCTGAATGAGTTTTTAGAGATGTCAAGAATCGGTGGTTTAAATATAACTACACACTTAATAGTCACCCTGTATAGAATTAACGTCGAAATTTAGTCGATTAAAGACAGAATTGGATTGATCAAAGAGACGTTCTGACTGGCTCTGCAAATGTGGCAAAATTTCAAAAAAAAAAATGTCGTGAGAACAGCAAATACCAACTGAATGACAGTTTCTGATTAGTTCTTTGGAATATTAGTGAATAGTCTAAATAACAATAAATAATGCTTTATTTACAAACATGTTTTTTTTGCAATAAAATATTACTATTTATAAAGGCGAGTACAGAATAATTTAAAAGCATGTTTAGTAACTCATTACGACTAATATGACTGAACTTCTGTGGCGCGATAATTTTGAAGTAATTTCCTGTGCAAAATGGGTAAATTTCCCTATTAAATCTAAAACGAGATACTTAATTAAATTAAGATACTTTAGAAAACCTTATTAGTACATAAACACAATAATTCTGAATTTTGAGATATTTTCATAGGAAGTGTTCCCACGAGTCGAGTCGTTAAGATGCTGTTATTTCCGGAATAATACCGGATACCAAAATATTATTAGCTTTGCTTAGAATGTCTGATTCGTTTCGTACTCTGGATGATAATAAATCTCTGGGAATGTGAAATATTAGTTTTAGTGTATTTTCCGTTCAACCACAAATTTCTCTGAATATCTCCAAGTGGATGAAACATTTATTTTATAATTAGTGTTTAAATTTATTTCAGCTTGGCACAGATATGTTGTTCCGACAAATATTTTAAACTTCAAATAATAATGTTTAAAAGTTACCTAGTTTTTGTGTACTTTTTTAACTGGTCTCTTTATGACACGTAATTACGTAAAAAATCGAAAACAAAAACCCAATAAAAAATAATCCAGAAGGAAAGGTTTTTTTGTATTTTGTTCTGTATATTGTTGTTTTGTACCTTGTCTTTATTACTTATTTATTATCGGCCTATTTCCGCCATCAAGCCCAATCACCAAAGTCACAGATAAGGTCATTAGTACTTGTGTAAGCCACGAATCTGAAAATTGTCCGCTAATAGGGAAAAGTGCAGTTTCTGCACTATAAAGAGTAATTGGCGACCGACAAAACCTAAAAGTCGACAACTACCGCTGCCGTTTAGAGTGTCACAAGTGACGCTCTTTCATAAAGGGAAAAATTGTGTATAATGCCAACACAAATAAATAGCAAAAGATAATTCAGTTGTCATACCTTGTAGTGCGCCTAATGTGCAATTATTGTAATTTATAGTGTTTAGTTGTAAGTAAGCTATGGAGTTTGTTTTTGAACGGACGTTGTCAAGAACAACGTTAACAAGAAAAAAAAAGGTGGAGATGAGTAAAAAAAAAGCAGAGTTTTTTTTGGGGAAATAGAAACCAAGTGATGAGTGCAACACCCCCCGTCCAATTGTTGGCATAACACAATAAGCTGGGGGTTGTACTTATTGACCGGTAGCTCAGTGAGCAGGTCGTGAATAAGGGCTTAGATTGATTTGAGTTATCACCAAAATCTAGGCTGGGCGCCAGGACTTTTGCAAGTACCAAATAATTAAAATTTTATTTTAAAAGGTAAAGATAACGTTAAAACTTGAATTCGGTTGGGAAGGAAGTGGAATAAAAAGATATTATTTTATAAAAAGCATAATCAAGACTAGTATATGTACACAATATTTACAAGTCAAAAAAATTAATTGTGGTTGAAGACCAACAATTACGACACAATAAAAAGATGTAATTGAAAGAGAAAGAAAAATTAAATGCCTGATCTCTCACAAATTTCTTCTGACCAAATGTAAATGTTTACTGGGGACGAAGATCTTACGTAACTTCCAATGGGTTAGTCCAGCGAAGAATCCACCAACGGCTAGGTTCTTAATGGGTTCGGTGTCAATTGACTCACCACTGTCGGTACTGCAGTTACCCTTGAGAAAAAAAATGCCAGTTGTATAAAATATAATTTTCCTGCTCCACCCAGTATATAATGATCAGTTCGATCCACCAGTTATCCTCTTCTCTTGGTCAGGTAACTAAAAAGGGGAGAGTTTTATGAGATCAGTATTACAGGCAAAACAAAGTTAAAAGCTGTGACGTTTGAATTGTGCAGCTACGTAGACAAAATGAGTTAACACAAATTTACAGAGTAAATTGCAAACTAAACAAATTAGGATCGGTATCCTATAATATGTTAGGAAATTGAAGACTTCAACTAACTTAAGTATTAATAAAAGTTACGTTAAATAGAAAAAAATACTAGTCCAACAAATAAACTAGGTGTAGCTACGATAATAAACAAATTGAAATAGGTATTCCCTATATGTTAAGATATTTTTTTACTAAAAGAAGTTAATCTTCAACAAAATAGAATTTAGAATGTCTGTATACAGACAGACAACTAGAAATATAACGTAAATAAATATTTGCTAAATATAAAACAATATGATAGTTTTCAACTTAAAGGTAACGGTAAATTAAATCATTTATTAGTTCCTCGGAGAGGTTCTAATGAATTGCAGATAAAGTTAAATAAAGATATATACTTGACTATATGTTTACTTTAGATAATTAACAGTTAATCAAGTGCCAGATAACTAGGCAGGTATCTTTGCCAGAAAACTAGGCAAAGCTCCACTAGAGCAGCGTTCATGATTAAATACTAAGTAAACGTTCAAGGAAGCATTCGATATTTTTAATTTAGAAAAACCTTACGTTACTGAGGTCTGGTTGATAAATATATGCACTGGTATAAAATAATCCACCACAAAACAAATTAGATAATTTTCACAATTTTCACAGGTTATAAACAAATAGGTTTGGGCCAACCAGGTGTACCAATCTCCAAATGTCACCAGTCACCACTTTCAGAGTGCTACCAACGTAGCTAAGTGACCTAAAACATCAACAGGCAAAGACAGAAAACAACTAACTACGATACAAAATGGCGACATCCGTTGCCGAGTAAATCTAAAATTTACAATAACCGAAGGTTAGTTTAAATTAACACACGAAATTATTACAATATCAAAGAGATATTAGATAAATTGCCAGCAAGGCACGATAAATTGATACTAATCAATATTAATGATGGCTGTTCCACAGAACAACCAAGGTGAACTGATCACCGAAAAGCAAATTCACCCAAGGCGTAAATAATACCAGAAAACATATAAATCTTACCAGACCGCAGAACTAGAGATGGTTTCCATCAGAACGCGGCACCAGAGACAACCACTGTCTCTGGCTGCCCTAGTAAGAAGAAAATAGCATCGTAGTATTCTGCTACCTAAACTCGATTATAGTTTGGAAAGAGACAGACATTTGAGAGTAGAGTATGAGTAATAAAGATAGATAGATATTTAGTGCAAAAATCTGCAAACCCAACTGTTCCAGTAGAAATCAGTGACGCCATCTCGACTAGACTGGCAGAAACTTAATTCATCGTGGAACAACAACAAACTGAAATGAAATGGCTTGCAATTTCGTTACATGAGGTGCTGACGATCCTTGGAAGATGTTAATGCCAGGTTGGAGCTGGCAATTGGCGCTGGACCTGTAAGTTTAGACAAGTGAAAAGCTGTAGAAGATTTATGCCAAGGTTGGAGAAAAGTTTCAACATGAATAGTTCCGTTTTATGACATTCTATGTATGTATCTGAACCTGTTATGTAATATAGTAAATTCTGTCTAGAGAAAACAGTCTACATTTTTTATTCACCTGATCCTCTTACTTACCCCTGATTTCATTAATAACAATTTGTTAATAAATAATGGAAGCAACCCATTTCATAATCGAGTAATCTAAAACATGCCAATTTATTTTAAATGAATTTCAATCAGATTATGTAAAAAAAATGGTGGAGGGAAGAAAATGCCTTACCAAATTAGAATCACGTTATAGATTGGAACGATTCATATAAGAGGGCAAGGAGTTGATTAGAATAGCGTTGTTCGGCATCTTGTAGCTCTCATTTTTCTTTGCGGTAATAACCCGTATCTTATTAGCCAGGATGCCGAAAACAATTTTTTAACCATACACTTACAGAAATATCGATAACATTAGTATAATATTATATTTATTAGATAAAATAATTATAATAAATTACTATTAGAGAAATTGGCCTTTGAAGTGTTTTGTTTTATAATATTTCATATTATACCAGAAAACAAAGAATATGAGTTAATTGATGTTTTAATAGATTCCTACAATTTACTTTAGAAACAGGACAACACCAGTCAATAACATTTTTAGATACAAAAGTTACTAGGACCGCAGAAAATAGACTATTAATAGATTAGTACCATAAATCAACTTTTTTTTGGGTGATTTTTTAAATTTTAACTCTAATCATGCTATGTCAAAAAAGCTAAATATAATAAAAAATCTACACCATAGGATTAATAAATTTTGCAGCCTAGTATATATCAACAAAAACATGCAATTATTAAGATCCTATTTAATAAAAAATAACTATCCAGTAGCCTTAATAAACAGAATTATATATAACAAAAAATACTTTACTAACCAAAATCAACAGAATCTAAGAATATCAGAAAAAACTATATATTTCAAGTTGCCGTATGTAAAAAACTTCTTAGAAAAATTAACACCAATCTTAAACAATGAAAAAATTACAGTTTCTTTCGGTAATGAAAACACAATTAAAAAGCCTTTTTTATAATAAGCAAAAAATTAAACCGTTTGAACTAATGTCGAATGTTATCTACAAAATACCATGCAAGAACTGTGAAAAATGTTATGTCGGCCAAACAGGTAGATATATAAAAACTAGAATTAAAGAACATAAGAGACAAAAACCAAAACTAAACTAAAAATCCCACTTCTTTAGTAGAACATTGTAATTTAAATGACCATGAATTTAATTAAAAAATACTAAAATTGTAGGCATGCAAAATAATTATTCGAAACGAATTTTTAAAGTGATGGTTAATATAAAAAAATTAATACTGTAAACGCTAGGAAAGATACACACCTTAACAGTGCATATATTAATTTAATTGATCAAACAAAACATTAAACCCTTTTTGATTTTATAAGAGTTGGGAAAAATATTTTTAAAAAAGAAACAAAAACAAGGAAATAAAACTTAATAAAAAGTATCATGAGAAACTTTGGTTGTTTAAATTTAATAATAGCATTAGTTCGCCAAACAAAAAGACGTGTTCCTAATTAATTTTATATTTGTATTCAAATTCACTATCTATGATACACCTACAATTAATTTATGTGTACCTTTTAACACAGGAAACTCAAATTTAATATAAGTACTGATTTTAATAATTATTATATTTGTTATTTATTTTTTTTCTTTTAAAATAATTGTTAATAAACTGTGATAATCGCTATGAAATAATTTTTATGTTAAATGTACAAATATCAAATGTAATTTATGTGTTTTACAATACTTTTCTATATTAATTATATAGTATATATATATATATATATATATATATATATATATATATATATATATATATATATATATATATATATATATAATTAATATACAAAAGTATTGTAAAACACATAAATTACATTTGATATATATACTTTAACATAAAAATTATTTCATAGCGATTATCACAGTTTATTAACAATTATTTTAAAAGATCTATCATGATTTGAAGGTGTAATTCAATGCAGGTCGGGGTATTTGCCCGCTGAGTAGTTGTTTCCTTGGGGAAAAACCACAAAAAAAACCAAAAAACAAATCATATTTAATAGTATACATATATATATATATATATATATATATATATATATATATATATATATATATATATATATATATATATATATATATATATATATATATATTGTTGTAAATTTTACAACAAAAATACACAAACCACAACAAATAATTTCGAAAGTACTTACGTATCCATCCCGTACATAAAAGGACTGTCAGAACAAATAGGAAAAAAATAAAAAATAAAAAAAGTATGATATAAACATTAGCCACAAAGGGCATAACTTGTTAAAATCTAATTTCAGTAAACTCAAGGAAAACACCTACCCCAAAAAAAAACCTACGTAGTTTATGAAATACCATGTGAAAACTGTGACAAAGTATATATAGGCCAAACTTCCCAACATCTAGAAAAAAGAATCCAATCCCGTAAATATGATAAAATTAATAAAACAGCACTCACGAAACATACACAGACAACAAAACACAAATTCGACTTCGACAAAACAAAAATATTAGCTACAAAAAACCACACCAAAAAAAAGAGAAATCTTAGAAATGATTGAATAAAAAAAAAAAACAATAAATGACAAAACAGGCACACAAAATTTAAACAAAATCTACAATAACTTACTCAAAATAAATCTAACAAAATAGTAGCTGCCCTTACAAAGAAATTAGATATACACCACTGCCACAACAAGCTAAGGCAACAGATCCTTAAAACATTTAAAATTTAGGTAAAAAGCACATGTTACAGGCATTTATCTTTCCGTCTGTCATTTATGCAATTTTGAATAGAGATATGCAAAATTGTTAGTCCCAAATATACCTACAACAAATTCAGAGGCAAATTCTTTTTATATGCATGTATTTTTAAATCTCTCCAGCTTTAATTTAAATTATAACTACAATAACATGAGTAATTATTTTTAATTATGTATACATGTCGCACCCACTTAATGTAATTATCCATTTCCTGAAATGAACCTCCACTTCGTGAACTGGAGGCAGATCGTATAATCACAGTTTTCTTCATAATCTGAATACTTTTTTTTATCCAGTTCGTGAACTGGAAAAGCAGTATATCCACTTAATAATATTGTATTACTTCATCTAGATATGGTAATGATCCAGTTCGTGTACTGTATAAACCTTCCTGGAGTGGGTTGGAACCTTTGATGTGAAGATAACACTGACGTAGTTTTTCACGAAACACCAAAACACTATATACTGCACTCGACGCGCGTTTCGCCAACCAAGTTGGCATCATCTGGAGAAAATCTCTAACCAGACTGCTCATCTAATTTTATAAATTTTTGCGTCTATGTTCCTACAAATGGCAAAAGACTCAACAACTTCAACCAGGTGACAAGTTTCGCAGATTACAATTTTGTGAATGAGTCTTGAAGGGGGGCAATAATTTAATCTATAATTTGGGGGGGGTTTTTTTTGGGGGGGGAGGGAGATATTACAAAATCATGTAATATCGCAAAACAGGGGCATGGATAATCCAGTGCGTTCTGCTGATGTGTAGTTTTTCAGATTACTTCTTATGGGGTATCTGAAGAGAAAAGTTATTTATTGATTCTCCACATGATTTGAACGATTTAAAAAACAGAATTTGATTATCCATTGCCCATATTCTGCGTAAATGTGGCGCCGATGCATAATTTATTGTGTCGGGTGAAAATATGTACTCAAAGACATGGTGGTATTGTTCGGTCCTGGTTGACCTAGGACATTTTTAAACGCATGTATTTAGGTGGTTAGAGGGGTAACTTTTTGCAGCTCTAGGTATTCCTAGAGAGTATTAGAGAGTTTCTAGCTCCGTGTGACCGCCTCAGTTATCATTTGCAGTTTCGGCGGCAGATACTTTTCGGGTAAAATTTGACCCAACAATACTAGTTGTGATAGTAACCTTGGTGACGTAGAGGTGGAAAGTGAACAATCTGACTATGAGACTGAAAATGAGACAGAAATAGGTGATGATGATGATGATGATGAAATATTATACGACGACGAAGTAGAAGAAACTTTTATGGTAAAAATAGGTATATGGTAAGTGGTCCAATACTCCACCTGAAAGTTCTAGAATAAGAGCAGAAAATATAATATTGCAACTTCCTTGGCTGCAAGGACCTGCTGCAAGAAACCCACTCACTACACCTTATGAAGCTTAGGCACTTTTGATCACAAATGAAGTCCTTGATATAATAATTGTAGAACACACCAATAATCATAAAATTACCGCCCTATGTGTCAAGAATGGAGATCATTCACAAATCTTACAGATAAAATTGAAATAAAGGCTTGGTTGGGTTTACATCTAAATGGTGTTGTCAAATGTTGTGCAGAAACCACCATACCAGTTCAGGTATAAATACGATATCAAAATCTTGAATGTTTGCCCTTTGTAAACTAAATACGTTGGTTAGTTTAATTTTTTTGGTGTTTCACATATAACAGCTTTAAAAATGACACTATTATATTTTAATTTCATACTGTGCAAGTAAAAGTACTTCAAAAGCTTTCAATTAAATATTAAATTTTTCCTAAAACATATTTCAGTATCAGTGGATCGATATAATTGTAGAACACACCAATTATACAATTACCGACCTATGTATCAAGAATGGAGACACTGCTATATTCACAAATCTTAAAGATAAAATTGAAGTAAAGGCTTGGTTTGGTTTATTTTGTCTAAATGGTGTTTTCAAATCAGCACAGGAAGATACAAATAGTTTATGGGCTACTGATGGCATAGGACGAGATATCTTTAAGCTTACGATGTCTTTGAAATGATTTCTTTTCCTGCTTTCGGCTTTACGATTTGACGATCCTGATATAAGAGAAACTAGAAAAGCTGTCGGAGAGAACTGCAGTATCAGAGGATTTCTATAGTTTTATTGAAAACTGTAAGAGCATACAATTCTTATATATAGTGGATAAGATGTTGGTGGAATTCAGAGGCAAATGCAGTTTGCAGTTTTCGCATTTATATAAAAAAGTAAACCGCAACTACACGGTATAAAGATTTTATGCCTTGGCGATTCAAAAACACACTATCGGCTAAAATCTATGTACACTGATAAAAGCCAGAATGCTGTGACTCCTAGACATCTTGCTATACCAATGTTGACTGTTTTAGAACTGATCGTCCCAATAGCATGAAGTAACTGAAACGTAACAGGAGACAATTTGTTCACATTTTTGGAACTCCTTGAAATAAGGCTGGGTCGTAGTAAACTAACAATACCTGTTATTCTGCTCAAAAACCACCATACAAGTTCAGGGATAAATAATAAATCAAAATCTTGATTGTTTGTCCTTTGTAAACTAAAAATACGTTGTTTAGTTCAATTTTTTTGATGCTTCACACACATCAGCTTTATAAATGACACTCTTTATATTTTAATTTCATACTGTATAAGTAAAAGTACATTAAAATCTTTCAATGAAGTATGAAATTTCTCTTAAAACATATTTCAATATCATTGGATCGAACCAGTCTGTGTGCTGAGAGTGCGATTGGCGCTATATCTGTAAGGGATAGAATCCTTTTTTATTACTGCTCTTAGATATATTGCAAAGGGAAGATCTCTTTAGAAAAGTGACCGTCTCGTAAATCGGTGTACCAATATATGCCATCATTATTGTCGACAATATTCTGATTCCCAATGCCCAAAGTCATTATTTTACTATTTTAAAACAATTGGGAATAAAAAACTAATCCTTTTTTTTTCATTTATATTTATATTTCATTGCAGTTTTGCTTTAATTTAATTCATAAGCTGACATTACAGCTCATCCTTCTCTAAATATTAAACGGCACAATAATTGAAGAGACATTTTAATCTATATTCATTGAACAAAAAATCAGTCAATATATTTGGAACTAATGATGTGCAAAGAACATATCATATGAGAATGTAGTATATATGGTTTAATATTTTACAATGGCAAGCGAAAATTGATGACTGGTGAGCACAATGAATAATGACCAGCTAGCATATGATAACGCCTCATTGTTGATAATTTTAACTCTGTTGGTTTTGGACTATATTGGTAGATACTAATTACAAGGTATTTTACTATTTGTAAGTAATTGCAATAAAACATTATAGATTAGAAACGCAGCTTTCTATAAAACAGTTTCATTATGGAATATTTCAATCTCCTTTCACCAATTTTTGTGAGCACTGATTTAAAATTCCAGACACAACTCTACAAATCTAACTTTGCAGGCGAGAAGAACAAATGTGTGCAGCTTACAAGAAAGACAAAACCATATCTGCAAAAGCAATTGCTTAATTATAGAATATTAAAATTTTGTAAATAACTAGCTTTATTATCTCTTGCAATCCATCTCCATTGCATTTGCGGGTCTCACCAGTAAAGATAGACTTGTAAATCTATAGTGTTATGCAGATCAAGATGTGCGAGATACATCTCTTAAAATGATGATCTTACGATCTCTTACTAATAAGTGAAATAAATAGATTGTTACTCTCTAATCCAATTTATTATTTCCTTTTACGAAAAAATTTAATTTAGTATATGACTTTAGGTAAAATGTTTGCCAAAATATTGATTGTGTTTTTTTTTTTTTTTTTTGTAACAAAATGAGACGGCAAATTGTCCCAGGAAGAATGTTGCCCAGTAATGTGTTACAATTTTATATTTCGGTAGTTAAGTTACAACCAATAAAAGCTATAATCGTGGCATAGTGGTTAATTCGAATTTCAACCAGTGGCATGCAGAAGGGGGAGGGGTCATAACAATAATTAACTCCCATTTATATCTAAGTGTAATTTTTTCAGCGTTTAGTCATTGGATTATAATTTTTTAGTGTTTTTTTGCACAGAAAACGTTTCTTCAAAAAAATTCCTGAGTAACAGTTTTCAAGGAAAAAAATTTTAATTAGTACTTGTATTACCGAAATATACATATCCGCGATTTGAAGAGATCTCGATAGCAAAGTGTGCTATGTATTTAACACATTAACAAAACAAATTTTATTATTGATGATTACGTCAAAAATATCAGTAGATTTTCCATTCCGGCATTTTTTGTTGCACTTTTATTTAAAAAATATTAGTAATTATGCCAAGAACATTTGAAAATAGAGAATACGTTGACATACATTTTGTTTATAGGTT
Source organism: Rhamnusium bicolor (assembly GCA_029963845.1). Lineage (NCBI taxonomy): Eukaryota > Metazoa > Arthropoda > Insecta > Coleoptera > Cerambycidae > Rhamnusium > Rhamnusium bicolor. The sequence goes on from JANEYF010002787.1 coordinate 52,785, forward strand.
TTGTAATGGTAGTGCAAGGCATGCTGTTGAAGAATATCGTTGGCGATATCCAACCGTAAGAGTGCCACATCGTTCAGTTTTTGCTAGGGTCCACCAGTATCTTTTAGAACACGTAAGATTTAGAATAAGTGGCACCGGATGACATCAACAGGATGAAGATGAGGAAATAATATTACATGATGTTGAAAATAATCTTTCTGTAAGTACTAGACAAATATCAAATAATACCAGAGTTCCGAAAACTCGTGTGTGGCGCACTTTAAAACGCCAACTTCTTCATTCATACCACTATCAGAGGGTGCAAGCATTACAAGAAAAGAGATTTTGAGCCACATGTGTGGAGTTATGCAGGTGTATTTTGGAAAATCGTGGTGTTTTAGATTATGTGTGGACCGATGACCGATTTACTAATAATGGCATAATAAATTTTAGATATATGCATTGTTGGAGTAGCACACAAGTTTTCCATTAACTTGTGGGCTGGTATAATTAATAGTCAGTTAATTGGAACCTTTCATATTACCAGATCGTATGAATGCAAATAGTATCCTCAACTTTTTACAAAATGAATTAAATAATTTGCTAGATGAAGTCTAATTAGAAATCATATGAAACCTGATTTTCCAGATGGATGGTGTACCAGCACACTATGCGAGTACGTGCATGGTTAGCTGAATGAAAATTTCTCTCAAAGATGAATCGGGCGAGGAGGTCCGGTGGTTTGGACTCCCAAGTCTTGCTTTGTCTTGCTTAGATTTTTATCTATCGGGGTACATGACACAATTCGTATATCAGACAGAGGTTAATATGCGAAAAGAACTTATCAGTCGCATTAATGCAGCTGCAGTAGCTGTAAGATAGAAATTGCGAACAGATAATCTTCTTCAATCTCATTCGGCGGGCCAAAGCCTACATTCAATGCAATGGCAATAATTTTAAACACTTGCTTTAGGTAATAATGTTTGCTTTTGTTTTGTTAAGTTTTTCTCTAGAAATAATTCATTTTCTTTTGATGTTGTAAACTGTATTTTTCATTTAAAGGCTCTAACATTCTTAGGAGGCATTTTCGAACCTATGTTCATTAGATATTTTTTTACTCAGAACAACATTCCCTACCTGCTCTTTAAATATTGCCATAGCATTTCAGGACACCCTGTATAATAGGGACAAAGTGGTATTAAAAGAGGTCATTAATAGGGAATAAGGATAAATAAACAATGCGTTCCCCAGTAAGAACAGTGTGCTTATTATGAGGTGGGGATAGATTCACAGCAGCATTCACCTTTATAGTGGATTTCTGAAAATATATCCCCGGAACTTATGAACTAGTAAATCACTTATATAATTGAAAAACTTTACTGTATATGTGCAAGTCTGCTTAAAAGGTTAAAATAGTTACGGTTGTTGATATTATTGCATTGTAGAACTTTTAGATTATTGAACTACATAAGGAACCGTGGAAGAATATTCTGTAAATTTTATAGTTTTATTTATGACGTTATTTAGGAATACACAACTTTATTTGGTTGCGTTCAGGTAAGTTACATTGTATTTACTGTTAAGTTTTATTTGGTGTTGCAATTATATGTAACAGATGGGTAATGTAACATTTGGATATATTTTACTTCAACATATTTGAGTCGATTATCTGGTGTATTAGCACCCTATGAGTATTTTCTAGCTATTGCTTAATTTTCCGTTTGTATAAGTGTATTGTTGTTAATTTTTTTATACTAGACAGCAGCATGTCAAAAAATTTTAGAGCTAAGTAAGTATGACTTTTTTTGTCCTATAGATTTTTTGGCGTGGGGTTTTTTCGTGAATAATTTTTTCGCCCGGGTATCGTTTTGGTGATTCCTATATGTTATACTATATGTGTTTCTAAAATATGGAATAATTAATAAATTATAAAGTATATACTGCTGAGGGCAACAATTTAACTATTTGAAATAGGGCAGTCATTAGCCATTACAATCAGTCAAAACTATGACTTTTTAATTAGTAACATTCTGTTAAATACCAAACTATTAATTCAAAGTTTAGAGGTTGTCTATTTTTGATTCTATGGAAGTTAAATAAAACCGCACTGTTTTCCAAGTAAAATGTCAATAAAGTTTCAGCTTCGTAAATGGAACTCTGAAATGCATTTTTACGCTACCAGAGGTGTATTAAATGAACTGCAGTAACCGCATTGAAGTAGTTGCGAAGAGCGGAAATAAACCAAATCCATTACTATTCTAAGAGTAATTTTGCCTAGCCAGTCATAATAGTGTAATAATATTTAATTTTCTACAAAGTTGGCAAGCTCTCTCGAGCAATTTTAAAGAGACGCAACCCAATACAATTTCTATAATTTTGTTTTATTTGTGTGGCTAAAATTTGATTTCACAAACGCTTAAATAAGTTAAAGTAAACATCGAATAAAAATCCTTAAATGGCGTGGGACCGAGGAGACGAGAACGTGATTCAGTTTACTGAAAATACTTGGAAAAACTACTTATAACATTAAACACGTCCTCGATAGTTTTCGATGTAACAGGTTAATAAATAGCAGATAGTGAAAAATATTTATTTTGAAATATTTTAGGAGTTATTGTTATTCAATTATTTTCAAAAACTGGAATAGTTATTGTAGGTATACAACAATTTTATTTCACACCTACTTTTGAAAATCCTAGAGCTGAAACACATCCGTGGGGTTGTTCTATATGAAAATTTTATTATTTTTTGTAACAGTACAACATCGTAACTAGACAAACATTATCCATTGCATATAGGCAGCACTGGAACAAATCAAATTCTAAATGAAATCAAGCTAGATAAATGAACTAAAGTCTTTTAAACAAGTCAGAAGTAATTCTAAAAAAAATAAAAGTAGTTTGACATCAAGATTTTAAGGACTTAAATTCATAACTGTGATTTGAAATCAAAATAAATTAATGCAACTGAATTATAGTGTGTAAAAGTTTCAAATCGAAGTTGAGAGTTACAATTAAACGAATTTAGTTCAATTCAAAGGTAAAGTGATTTCAAATAAAATTTTGCTACATTTATATTATAATTCTCTACAAGCTGAAAATATACTGAATAAGACTTACAGGAAACAACTACTCAGCGCACAAAAGCCCCGACCTGCATTAAATTAAACCTGAAAGTCTGGTAGCTAAAATCATTTGTCAATTCTTCAATAGATGTAAACCGGTTTCGAACTTGTTACGTTTTCGTCAGTATGCCCTAAGTAATGGAAAAGACAAATAAATAAGGCAAACCAGGCTAGCGTAAAGTAGACTAAGCAAGACATTAATGATGTCTGACGGGTAGTAGCTACCACCAGAGGGATAACTTATCACTTGTCGTAAAACATACAAAATTTGAAAATTTATATAACCTTCATTTTAAATTATTTGATATTTTTAAACAAAACTTAAAATTGAAATTTTCTAAAAATATATAGTAATGGTAATGGTAATGGTGGGGAGGCTGACGCTGGCAAGTAGGCCACAGACGAGCCCTCTTTTTACCAACCCCCAGCTGCCCCCTAGCCATGTGCTTCTCTTGCTCCCTCATCGAATCTTTCCGACCTTCTGATGAAGGTCAGTGGATGTCACTACATTCGAGGGAGCTCATCTTACTACCTTAGAAGTGCCTCAGAACCGAAGATACTGTGTCTCAGGCGCCCAAACGCTTCACATTGTCCCAGGAAGTGGTAAGAGTCTCTTCATCACTCCTGCATCTAGGACATGGTGGGTCTTCGTCAATACCTATCAGATGAAAGATGCCACTTAAGTCTGCAGTGGCCTGTCAGAACACCGATTAAGAGATTCAGAGTTTTACGACTCCGTCCCAGCAACCAGGCCGATCTCGATTTGTTCTGACCCCGTCAAATATATAGTAGAACACAGGTAGTTTTTTAAACGAATTTATTCACTTTTGGTATGAGTGACCACAACTTATTAATAATAGCATTGACCGAATTACTGATAATAGTGACAAATCGGGCATTAGAAGAGACAATTAATGACAAAATAATTTATTAATTAAAATTAAATAACAAATATTTCATATTTTAGCTTGCAAAGAACAAGATGCAAATTATAATCTTAGTCAAGATCTTGTGTTCTAAAGTACTGCTGCATATTTACATATTATGTATAACTTTGACAATAGAGATACTAGTTTCTAAGATGTATTTTATTGCAGTAATTGGTTCACATCAGTATCCGATAAATTATTACTATGTTTTGTTATCAAGGTATTACAATAGATTTTTAATTCATATCAGAAAATAAAAATGTTGAACTGAAGTCTTGGGTTATTGACTACTTTTATAATAATTACCTGTTCTTAGTATATGTAACGACTGTTTTTGCGCATTTTTTAACAAATCGTTTATTCTTATTTGCGATATTTGTTGAATAATGATATTACTAATAATTCCTTGTTAGCTAATCACTACATATTGATGTAGATTTTAGTTAACATGAGTCCTTAAATGTTTTAAGGACTATTAAGAAACAGTGGATCCTAATCCAACTAAAATATTCGACTTAAAAATTGTGCGTATATCCCTTGTTTCTTATTAGACAATATTAGAATTTAATTAGCATCTTCTTACATTTAATTGCGAAAAACTCTTAAGTTATTTGAACACTAGATTATAGATCTTTGATCAATCTCGTTAAATTGTGAAAAACGCCAAATTACTTGTACCCTGTACTAACAATCTAATTTTCTATATAAAATAAACTATTAACCTGAAATGCAATTCAACACAATCCATCATGTCATATGCATGTGATATATGATATTTAAGCATCGGTTATTATACACTACTGCAATTTTAATAAAAATATTTTCACAAGTTTGTATGAAGTTCAAGTTGTCCAAAGTAATAGTATTATTGAAATTTGCAATTATGTTATTTAATTAATAATATATAAGCTGGATTGTCCGTAAAAAAATCTTTTACTAGTATTGGTATAAGTAATATAAATGCCAAGAAATATTGCCAAATTGCGAGGTTAATTCTCTAAAATTACATATCATGTGATGTGATACTTGTTTCCAATGTATCAGACAGACTAAACTACATAATTTTGAAATTTTGTAACGAAATTGCAAGCCGTTTCATTCCAGTTTGTTGTTGTCCACGATGAATTAAGTTTCTACTAGTCTAGTCCAGATGGCGCCACGGATTTCTACTAGAACAGTTAGTTTTTACAGATTTTTGCACTAAACATCTATCTATCTTTATTGCTTATAATCTACTCTCAAATGTTTGTCTCTTTCCAAAATATAACCTAGTTTATGTGGGAAAACAGAACGGGGCTACTTCTTTCTTACTAGTGTAGCGTTTAGAAGGAAAGCATCTCTAGTTCAGCGGTCTGGTAAAATTTATATGTTTTCTGGTATTATCGTGTGATTTTATGATCACCATTATTTAAAAAGTTGCTATATTGATTTAAAGTACCTTTTTAGGTAATTTTCAGAATAATATCGTACCGTAATTATCTTAATTTACGTCTTGTGCGAATTTGCTTTTCGGTGATCAATTCACCTTGGTTGTTCTTTGGAACAGCCATCATTAATATTGATTAGTATCGATTTATCGTGCCTTGTTGGCAATTTATCTAATATTTCTCTGATATTGTAATAATTTCGTGTGCTAATTTAAACTAACTTTCGGTTATTGTAAAAGTCAGATTTACTCGGCAACGGATGTCACCATTTTGTATCGTAGTTAGTTGGTTTCTGTCTTTGTCTTTTGATGTTTTAGGTCACTTGGCTACGTTGGTAGCGCTCTGTGGATAGTGGTAACTGGTGACATTTGGAGATTGGTACATCTTTTTGGACTAAACCTATTTGTTTATAACCTTTGTGAAAATTATCTAATGTGGTGCATTAGTTTTGTGGTGTATCATTTTATACCGGTGCATATATTTATCAACCAAACCTCAGTAACGTAAGATTTTTCTAAATTTAAAATATCTAATGCTTACTTGAACATTTACTTAGTATTTAGTCAGGAACGCTGCTCTAGTGGAGCCTTGCCTAGTTCTCTGGCAAAGATACCTGCCTAGATATTTGGCAATTGATTAACTTTTTATTATCTGCAGTAAACATGTAGTCAAGCTATATATCTTTATTTAACTTTATCTGGAATTCATTATTACCTCTCTCCGAGGAACTAATAAATAATTTAATTTAACCTTACCTTTAATTTGAAAAAAATATTGTTTTATATTTAGCAAATATTTATTTACGCCATCTTTCTAGTTGTCTGTCTGTATGCAGATATTCAAAATTCTATTTTCTTGAAGACTACCTTCTTTTAGTAAAAAATATCTTAACATAATGAATACCTATTTCACTTTGTTTATTATCATAGCTACACCTAGTTTATTTGTTGGACTAGTATTTTTTCTATTTAACGTAACTTTTATTGATACTTAAGTTAGTTGAAGTCTTCAACTTCCTAAAATATTGTGGGATACCGATCTTAGTTTGTTTAGTTTGCAATTTACTCTGTAAATTTGTGATAACTCTCATATTTTGTCTACGTAGCTGGACAATTCAAACGTCACAGCTTTTTACTTTGTTTTGCCTATAATACTGATCTCATAAAACTCTCCTCTTTTTATTTTAATACCTGGACCAAGAGAAGAAGATAACTGGTGGATCGACCTGATCATTATATACTGGGTGGAACAGGAAAACGATATTTTATACGACTGTCATTTCATCTCAAGGGTAACTGCAGTACTGACAGTGGTGATTCAAACTGACACCGAACCCATTAAGAGCTTAGCCGTTGGTGGATTCTTCGCTGAACTAACTCATTTGAAGTTACGTAAGATCTTCGTCCCCAATGAACGTGTATATTTGGTAAGAAGAAATTTGTAAGAGATCAGTAATTTTTTTTCTTTCAACATCATATCATTATTTCCTTGTGTAGTTAGTTTGTTGGTCTTCAACCACACCTAGATTTTTTTTGACTAAAAGAGACCATCTGAGCCAATGTAAATATTGTACAAACACCGATCTTTATTATACTTTTTATTAAATATTATCTTTTTATTCGACTTCCTTCATCAGCTGGTAATTGCCGCGGTGGGTCTGTGGCTGGCAGTTATTCCAGCTGACGGGGTGCCCTTACGTAACCTGTCCTGAGCAGAAAGGACACTTGATCTCTCAGATGTTGTTGAGAGAAGGCGCGATGCTCTGGTTGCATTTCGCACCAAAGTGCATGCATTCGCGCCGTGTATCCCCTTCGCTCTGGTTCGCTACTCTCGCGGCAGATCAGCAAGTCATCCCGAAGTTCCCTCGTCCACTTAAAGCGTCCGTGTTCAATGCCTAGGTTATCAACGTTGAGACCATCCGGTAAGGCTCCTCCCACCTGTCTCTGACCTCCCAACCGCTTGGGGTCGGTTGTGAGGGGCCCTTCTGAGGTTGTAAGGAACCCGAGCAGTAAGAGTACCAGGGAGGTTAGCCCTGATACCCCCGGCCGGCATTTGTCAGGCAGAATTGCCTCTGCCTCTCCAGCGTGCACCAACGCGGAGTTTGCCGGTCCTTGCATTATTATTTTATTTTTTTTGCCGGAATATCCGATGCCGGCCAGTCCTCCCGTGGCCTCCGACGCCTCACTGTAGTCGCGCCGGCGCATCAACTACAGCCACTCCCCACATACCGCAGGGTTAGTGACTGTAGATACCAGAATCATGTGCCCTAAGCAGACGGAGAGAACCAAGAATGAACGCCTTCTGATTTGGCCTGCCAGCCACTCGGCAGATTTTTGGCATGCCGGTATGATCTTCAATTCCGAGAGCAGCGTAGGCCTTATCCCTCCGAGTACACCGATTATTAGGACGACCATTTTGACCCAGTAGCCTGGGTATAGCACTTGGAGCTCGTAACGGAGATCGCGATATTTGCTCCGTTTCTCCTCCTCCTTCAAGGCGATGTTTTCTCCGCAGGAGTCGAGAACTCGATGACATACATCACCTTGAGTTGATGGTCGAGGAGAACTATGTCATGCTTGTTGGCTTGGATTAGCCTGACAGTTGGGAATGAGTGGTTCCAGTAAATCCGGCATTTCTCGTTCTCGACAACGGACTCAATACCTCCGGGGATGTAAGGTAGCACTGGTGTCTGGTCTACCCCGTACGAGTGCCTTAGATGGTAGTATAGCACTCGTAACGCCGCGTTATGCCGGTCGATGTAGGCCGAAATCGCCTATATAGGGCATGCAGATAGTAAGTGCATGAGCGATTCCGGCGCCTGATGGCAGGTCCTGCAGTTGATATCAGGAACCTCTACACGCCACACGCGGCTACGGTAGACCAAGGTGTTGGTAACACCATCTTGGCAGGCCATAATGAATCCCACGGTCTCCGACTTAAGCCCTGCTGACCTTAGAAAGGCGAAGGTTAGCCTGGTCGATAAACCCAGTGTTTCTATGTTCTTATAGAAGACACCATACTGGGGTTTATCGACGTGCTGCCGAAACAGATTTTCCTGTTCGAACAGCTCTAATTCGGGCTTTCAGACGATTTGGCTGTAGTTCGGTGACTGCCTCTACATCAGCACCTCGCCGGCCTCCTCGCCTGATGTCAAATGCGAGACCGAGTTCATCTGTGGGTCTTTTTGCTGCCTTAAACAATCTTGCTCCCACTCTTGCAGTTTCGTGATGTTTCACAAATCGCAAGAGGGGATCTGAGCTCCTGAGTATGTTACATGCCATACTCAGTACTACTCTGCCATGCGTACACTCCAGGCTCAAGAGTCCTCGGCCCCCCGTTGACGTGGGAGGTACACACGAGGAACGGACGATCTAGGATGAATACTTCTGTGAATATTCATCATCTTGCGGGTATCTCTGTCTAATTGGCGCAGCTCATCTACCCTCCACTTTACTACTCCGAAGGAGTAGAGTAGAATCCAAATGGCAAGCATATTAGTTGCAGACACCTTATTCTTCCCCGAAAATTCGGAAGACCAAATCTTTCGGAGGCGGTGTCTGTACTTGCCGCGGAGAGATTCCTTTATTTGTGTTACATCCTGGATGTGCCTTTGTTGCACACCCAGGTATGTATAGGACTCTCCGGCATCCAGATGTCTTAGGATGCTTCCGTCTGCGAGCTGCGCATCTTCAGGGACTTCCCCGCATCTTCCTCTCTTGAGGTGGACGACTGCACATTTGTCCAACCCGAACTCCATACCAATTGCCCGCGTGTATTCTTCAACCACCCTAAGAGTGTTTTGTAGTTCGCGCTCTCCGGAGGCATAAAGTTTAAGGTCATCCATATAAAATAGATGGGTGACCTTATGCCTCCGGTCGCTGGGTGGTCCACATTGATATCCGCGGGTTTGGCGGAGCCCAACAGACAACGGCAGCAGTGAGATGCAGAAGAGGAGAGGACTCAGGGAGTCACCCTGGAAAACTCCTCTCCTAAATGCCACCTGCTCTGTCGTGACCCGCTGTGCACCTGATGTTATGGTGAAGCGGGTCTTCCAGAGCGGCAGCAGCTCTTCTATGCATCTCACTAGTGGTGCTGGTACCGCAAGACATTCGAGCAAGTACAACAATAGCTCATGTGATGTTGTATCAAATGCCTTGCGGTAATCAATCCAGGCCATCGATAGATTCCGCTTGTATTGCACAGAATCCTGTGTAATACAGCGGTCTATCAGCAGGCTGTCCTTGCAACCTGCCATGCCCTTCTTGGCACCACGCTGTTCGTGTATCTGCTGGAAGACCGGATCAACAGACCTCAGTGTCCTAGCATACAAGATACGTGTAAATATCTTGTAGCTGGAGTTGAGGCAAGTGATCGGCTTATAATTCCTCGGGTCGGAAAGATCCCCCTTTTTGGGGATAAGCACAGTACGTCCCTCGACGAACCAGTTCGGAATCTGCTGTCCCTCGTTCAACCATGAGTTGAAAACTCGCGCCAGACGGCGGTGAGTGGAAGGAAATTTCTCCCACCACCAGTTATTAATGCCGTCTGGGCCCGGGGCAGCGAAGTTCTTGGTACCAACAAGTGCTTGTTGGACCTCCTCTGTACTGATTGCCGGGCACACTTCTTCTGGCTCTTCAAGATGTCTGTGAGACAGAACCTCGAAGTGTGCAATTGATAGAGTGTCGCTATTGATTGGACGCGTCGTTTCATAGATTCCCTTCCAGAAGGTTTCGACATCTTCTACAGTCGGCGGATTATCTACAACACGCTGTGGCTCTTGAAAGAGGCGAGAAAGATTCGTACGGAACAAAGTGTTTTGTTCCATACTCCTCATCCGCCTCTTCAATGTTTTCTTTATCGCCATGAGCGCTCGGATCCTATCTAGACAGTGCTGCTTGATGGTAAGCATCACTGTCTTAATCCGGCTTCTATGCGCCGGATTCTGGGAGTAAATACTCTACCAGTCGTCTTATATTCCACCACACTCTGGATCCGAGAAGCGTGTTGTCTAGCCGACTGTATCTTGGCCTCGATTTTTTGTACACGCCGCTTGGCTTTCTCAACCCCGTGATTGGTTGACCTCTCACGGGGGACGAGTTGCTTCGCGGCGTTGTACACGGCACAGTTGATTTGCCATATGTCTGCATCTTCCGGAATTTCCTCATCGATGACCGCGTCCATTCTAGCCAGGTCTTGTGGCTTTAGGTTAGCCCTGGTGTTAAGGGTAACCCTTGTCCTTAAGTCTACATCGGCGAACTCTAATGGATGTTCCCCATCAGCTGGTAATTGCCGCGGTGGAACTGCGGCTGGCAGTTCTTCCAGCTGACGGGGTGCCCTTACGTAACCTGTCCTGCGCAAGAAGGATACTTGGTCTCTCAGGTGTTGTTGAGAGAAAACGCGACGCTCTGGATGCATTTCGCACCAAAGTGCATGCAAACGCGCCATGTATCCTCTTCGCTCAGGTTCGCTACTCTCGCGGCAGGTCAGCAAGTCATCCTTTAGTTCCCTCGTCCACTTAAAGCGTCCATGTACAATAGCGTTGTTGTCATCGTTTGGACCGTCCGGTAAGGCCCCTCCCATCTGTCCTTGACCTCCATCCGGCTGAGGTCGAATGTGATGGGCCCTTCTTAGGTTATAAGTAACCCGAGCTGTAAGAGTACCAGGGTGGTTAGCCTTGGTACCCCCGGCCGACATTAGTCAGGCAGAGTTACCTCTACCTGTCCAGGGTGCACCAACGCGGAGGTTGCCGGCCTTGCACCTCTTATGATTATTATTATTATTATTTTATTATTATTATTATTATTGTATAAAGTATTTTTGTACTTTCCATCACTAAAAAAAATAGTTGCATATTGGTGGATTACTTGAAATAATGCAGAAACTATACCCAATAAACATCGATTACTCTAACTGTTCTTAGAAGTTTTTTTAATCTAACATCATTAAGTAAGATAATCTACCGTTGGGCTAAGCAAAATGTAAAATTAGTTGAAGGAAATAATCAATATCTGGAGATGATAATTTTTAATAAATTCTTCACATGTATGAAAAACGTTGAAACTTTACGCTGGATATGAAAAAAATAGTAATAAGATTTTTCATAAAATAACTGAATTAGAAATAACATTTACACATTTTTGTTAAACATGAATACATGTTTAACGTTTTTTTTGTTAAACTTGTATACATATATCTTCTAAAACCAAATATGAACATTTTATTCAAAACATATTGATTTATTAATTTATAAACCGCTTGGCTCCAACTCATTTAGAGTGCAATATTGATTGTAAGTAATGTCTTTGATTTTCTGTCAAAGATATGCTACATTTTTTAGAATTACCTTTATTATAAACTCAATTAATTTCACAAACATTTTTAACAGGACGGTATCTATTCAATTACGTGAAACATACGTATGCAAGTTTCTAACTATTTAATTTAAATGTTTTTAAATTGAATTCAACTTTTTTATGGCAAGTTGCTTCTGAATAACTGAATAAACTGATTTAATTAAATTTTAATATCGGCCAATATTATTCCAATATTTGCATTTAATTGAAGCTCATTCAAAGATTATAATAGAAATTTAATATCAATAAATTTAAAAGTCAAATAATATTATTTAAATTAAAGAATATGTACGACAAATAATAATGATAATAATAATAACTTAAGGCACTCATACGAGGTAGACCAGATTGTGTTACGTCATCGGAGATATTGAGTTTATTGTCGAGAACGAAAAATGTCCTGTGTATTGGAATTACGCTTCTTATTCTTTGGTTTTGGTGAAATTTGTTCGCTTGCAAAAATTGTCCTGTAGTGAAGAAGATGACTTATACATCATTCTAAAATTCACAGAAACTAGCAAAAATTTGCATATTTTTTAACTCGATGTAATTAAAGCCTCAAGAACAATAACTGCTTAATAAAAATTAATGTCTCAACTAATACAGTAAGTGACAGAATTCTAAAACCGTCCCGATGGAACACATTAGGGCTTTTCGGGTGCATAGAGGTTTTAACCGGGGATTTTAACCCCCCGATTTTCCCCGGTTGAAAATTTTTTTTTTTTTTAATAACCCCCCATTATTCCACTTTTTGTTTTCCCTTTTTAATTTTTTTTTTTCCGTAAATTCCTTTTTCTTTATGCTTCAAGTTTTTGTCCATAGAAAAAAAACTGAAAACGTAGGAAATTTGATTTTCCTGAATATTTTCATTAAATTAATTACTAATTCAGATAATGTAAACAACGTACCTGACTTGATATTTTATTTATTAAAACATGAGCAATGCTACAAATCTTACTCCTTTTTCTTTATTATATTTAAACATATATATTTATGAATAAAAATTGTTCTTACAACACCTTTAATGAACTCATGATTTAACAATAAAATTATTTCAATTTCAATTAATTCGTTCCAATACTCACAATTTCTATTTATATAGAAACCATGAATTTATCATGATGAAGGAACGAAAATATAATCGTTTTAATTAATTTCCGTTATCGAGACACTCTGCTGCTCTTCAAGTGTATGTATTATTGAGTTTATTTCCGATTACTTATTCGAGATAATTGAGTAAATATTAAATAAGGTGAAACGAAACGATAGCTAGGGCCAACGTTCCTTAACCTAGGGGTTGTAGTAAGTACAGAAATTTAAAGTAGAAATGTGTCAATTAAATTTTATTTAAAGCCTAGTTTGTACCAATAATGGCCTACCAATTACGATTTCCAAATATTTTCCCAGTAATTTTGTATGGTAAATAGTTATTTACGTAACAAGACCAGAAAGTGATTCGCCGGCTTCCAGGACTTACTGGCGCTCACCCTGGAAACTGCCACTTTCCGGGCGTATTGCATACGACAATTTTTCTGCAATCGTTTTTACTGCTCTCAAAATACTTTTTAAATTGAAATCTTTTGTAAACAAAATGCATAAAATTCAACTGACAGATGTCAGACGCTGTTGTCTAGAGTATTTAATTAGGTACCTATCCGATTGTTGTAAGGCAAAAGTGACATAAGAGATCGGTAAAGACTTTATCGCTCCCTTATGTCACTTTATCGGTCCAGAGCAGTAAAGATGTATTTTTCACTCAAAAAATTGATCAGAAATAGTTATCTTTGTAGAAGGTTGCAGAAAAAAATATATTATCCGTTTTTTTATATAGTACACACTCAGTTATACAGTACACACTCAGTTATACAGTACACACTCAGTTATACAGTACACACTCAGTTACCTGTATAATGCGAGATTAGATTATATCTTCTAATTCTCGTGGAAATTTCCTGCGTAATCACTAAATTGATTCCAATTAACAACGATTTAGAAACACATTTTCTTTGATTATTCAAATTCCTTTTTCCAATATTTTTTTAATTCCAAAAAATGGTTAGTTTTGTGTCTGTTTTCTTCAATATCTTGGCTGTTTCAGAGTGTTGAGATACAAATTATGTTGCTGCTAATAAAATTGGCACGTTTACCTACATATTTCTGAATGCTTAATATTGAAATATAATCCTAATTTAAGCTAAACGCCCGTAAAGTTTTAGAGCTAAACATCTAAACTATTTCAGGCAGAATTTGCTAATTCTAGGCTTGATATGTCTCGTTTTTTATATTCATCTAATAACAAAGCCTATGACATTATCGGTTATATTAATGTTTTCAATCATTCTCTTGTTTGGCTTGTAATTTCCATGGTATCCGATGAATTCTCTTCTTCACAAGTGAAAAAAATATTCCAGTTGCTTGTTATATGCTTCTGAAAATATCTCGGTTATTGGTGGCAGTTCTGTATTCTCGATGGCATAAGGTTTGCTCGTTAATTGTTAAAAGCTTACTATAATTGTAATATTCTGCTATGGTGCCCGTTCAGTAGTAAATTGGAATTGTGTACAAAATTGCAAATTGCAATTTTTCATTCGTAAACAATTTTGTTATATCCGATATAAATTATTTATAATAACTATTCGTATTATCATGATATAAAGGACGCACTTATCAGAGGACAAACATAAATAATGCAAACCGGTCGAAATGGCTGTCAGGGTGTGAAAGTGACTTACGACAAAGTTTTGCTCTATTCAACATTACAGTATAAAATAATTCTAAATCAGTAAAAATTGTTAGTGATAATTTTAATTAATTATAACAAAACTTAAACAAATCTTTTCTTCACCAATGATTGTTGCTTAGATCTACTTCGTTTATGTTACTCCTCCGGAGGTATTTTATTTTTAAATTTTTCTTTGTGGATCTAGTCAAGGAGTAAAGGCATGTTTCTACCTATTTAAAAAATCTATTTAAGTGCTGATAAATTATTTTTTACTGAACTTATTTTGAATGAGATAAAATAGGAAATGATCTTATATTAAATATAGTACCACAGACGAATATGAGTAACATTTAATGTGTCGAAAGATCTATAAATAAGCTTGTGCGCTGAAAATGTAATTTAATTTTATTTATATTATTCCACGTCAGCACAGCCCGAGAGGGCTGATAAATTCTTCAGACGCATATGGTTCATAAAAAGTGTAACCCTTTGCAAATGTCGGATCAATAATTCTATTTGTCTTTTTTTAATAAATCTTGAACAATTTAGAACTTATTCCACTGACTTTACTACAAGTCAACATACGGTTTCAATAATTTAAATGTAGTAGTGTAATTTCTTTGTAAAGATATGAAAAAACGTAATAAACAAATACATAAATACCACTCAAGTACATAACAATAATATAGAAATAACGTCGATTAACTGAAAATAAACAGAATAGAATATTGTTGTTGTTTAGTAACTACACGGCGTTCTCGTTTGCCACCAAAAAGTTGTAAAAGGTGAGAAAGTTTACACCTTTTCTGAAGAATCAAAAAACTCTTCAATATTATAAAGGATATGTCCATTTATTGAGTCATTTTTTGGATTAAAAATAATCTTGAAAACCAGATATTTTATAATAAGCATGTGCGGTGTAATTACGTTTTTATGAATGCGTGAAATACTAACGGAGGAAGATAATCAAATAATTAATACCGGAATATCAAAAAATGTGCTGTAGGCACTTCTCACTCCTTTTATTATCAAAGTTTTCATCCAGCGGCTGTTTCGGCTAGTGATTTTATTGGTCAGTTTGATCCGTGCTGGTCTACTGTTGCAAATAATGACGGTATCGGTAATAAATCATTGTAGGAGTGTGACATTGAAAAATTAGGGGAAAACTAGTAGTGGTTGGGGGGCAACTAGCTGTTCGCATGTAAGCCGCAAATGAGCTCTTTTTGCTTTCAATCATTTATTCCATTTGCTCCCCTCTTCAAAGCTCCTAGATCTTCTGATGAAAGTCAGAATGTCGTTTCATAAAAGGGAGATTACCTCCTCTCAGAAACACTTCAAAGAAGATTTTTAGCTTCAGTCTTCCGAATGCCTCACACAGTAACACTGACGTAATTTTCCACGAAATGCCAAAACACTTGATTTGATTTCCAAGCTTTCAAATGCATCCAGCTGTCTAGTATTTACTACGATTCTAATTAATCTTAAATTGCTAATATCTATTTTATGGTTGTTTATAAATAAATGTTTGGCAACACTAGACTTATCAGTTCTACCATATTTGAGATGGGTATTATGCTCTTTGAATATAATTTGAATTGATCCTCTAGTTTGTCCAACATACTTTTGATTGCAGTCCTCGCAGCTAATTTTCTTAAATCCCCGACTTTTCCTTTGTTTCAATTTTGTCTTTTGAATTGCGTAAAAGTTGTTGTAGTTTATTTCCCGATGAATGAACCATCGGCATACCTATATCTTTAAAAAATCTTACCTATACCACGTGTGATTTGAGGATCGAATGGAATCGATACATATTTCGGATTTTCTTTTTCATTTTGAAAGGTGGAGAAATTTCGAAATGTTGCTTTTACATTTCCTAATTATTTTATCAATTAAACTTACAGAATATCTATTACTCGCAGCTATAACCTTAATCAATGCCTTTAAATTTTTAAACCTGTCCTTATTTACGGGGAATCTTAATAGACGATGGACTAAACAATTAAAAATTTGCCATTCTGTGTTAAGCACAATGGTGAGAGTCGTTAGGGATATATCTTAGAGTACTGGCATCTTCTCTGTATATGTCAAATTCTGATATTTTCACTATTTCTAATTATTAATACTTTTAAAAATGGTAATTAACCAGAGTTTTCAATTCCATATGTGAATTTAACTAACGCGAAACAACTGCTTAATTTAGAAACAAAGTTGTCAATATCAGCGACTTTTACATCATCCACATACCTAACCAAGCCCTGGAGAGATACTCGAATTCTTTCTTTGTTTCTTTCTCAAATCAGTTCATGGAAGACACTGGCATGAATGATGACAAAGAATTACCCATTGCTGTTTCTTCATGTTGTTCGAACACAGTGTCAAAAAATGGTAGGACGTTTCTCCGTCCACTCCGCATCTTAGGCAGGTATGATCTTCCTCGACACCCACAGATAAGTATTAGCAGTTTCCTATATTTGCAGTTTTCTATCAGAACTCCTATTAGATCATTTAGTGCTTCTTGGCTCCTACCGAGTAACCAGACCAACCGTAATTTCTTGTGTACTGTTACAAAGTCTCGAACTCATCTTCATTCGCTGTTTTCAATTTTTTAAATATAAATATTCAAATAATTCATGAATGACAGTGAGGTTTGAGTAAATTACATTTATTTTGGAGGTATATATAGAACAACAATTAAAACATTAGTAGGAAAGCACAATTTTGCAACAAGCATTTCAACTTGAAATACATGGTGGAAATAATTTTTTTCAAATTTAGTAATAGCAGTTATGTAGGCAGCAACACCACCATCACGGCCAACACGATCATTTCTTAAAAAATGAAATCCAGGTATAAAAACCATGTCATCATCGTGTGATGAAATTAAAGGGAAAATAGCCGGGATAATAATTGTTTAAAAAGATATATGTTATACTTATCTATGATAAGTTTTTTGTATAAGTTAGAAAATAATAATTAGCAAAAAATTGTTAGCCTCATTATATTTTCATTTTACTCCACATATAAATAAATGTTTACAATGATATTTTTATCAGCTATTTCATAATTTATTAGTTTTAATACTTTCATCCTCTTTTTCCACCAGCTCTAATTTATTCTGGTTAATATTAACTTTGTACACATCATAGAGCTTGAGGCGACTTTATTTGTTTCAATTTCCTCTAGAATTAACAGAACAATTTTCTCTTTGAATGTTTATTACAAGGTTTGTTTTGAAATATAAACCAAAGCAAATAAAACGGAACGATACAAAACAGAATGTTATTTAATCATTCTAGAGACAATTATAGAACGTAAAAAACGTTACTGTCGTATTTTCAAACTGTTACATTACATACCTACCTTTGTATATTAAGTGAAGTTAAGCTAACGTTTTGTACATCTTATACAGACAGCTTTTATGAAAGGGAAATTTATCTGAGATTTACTATTTACTTGAATAAATAGAACTTCAGTTAATTCATATAAAATAATTTTACTCAGTGGCCACTTATGAAAGTGTAGAATCAAAACTCAAGAATTTTTTCTCTTGAGAGTTGCTTGCTGAAAATATTTTGATGATTACACTTAAAGAAGGCAATTTCAAAAGACGATATGTACAATAGTTTATAATGTACCGAATTTAGGATGTTTCTAATTATGCCGATGAAAACGAAAGTATCTATAATGTAATAATATCTTGGATATAGTTAGAAATAACCTTCTAAACCCTAAATATTGGTGGTGAAATAGGAGTATCAAATGCTGTGTATATACTTAATTCATAAATACCCCTGATCCTTTCCTCCAACGTTTTATAAATACTGCCTATTTAGAATGTATTCAACATGGGGCAGTGGGTGTAAATGTGACAGCCAAGGCGAGTCCGCCTATATCTATCTATGGATTCACATTAGCACTCGACAATATTCAGCAAGCAACCGATAAAAATCTTAAATTTTTTGTTCCCATTTTTATAAAGAAAACAGATTTATCGCATAGTACATAAGAATATTTTTTCGTTTCACATTGTTTGGTGTTTATAGTATAATATGTCTACGTAAATCTTCTCTGATATTTATCGCAAACTCCCGATCTCTAGTTATACATTTTTTTTAAAGCCGTTGTGGCTCAAATAGAAAGGTTGGCGAATCGGGTATAAAACTGGACACATTCTCTTAGGTGAGTCATTCAAATGTAAAAGAGATAATTTTGATATATCTGTAAAATATATACTCATACTGTGTTGGTTAGACCATCTCGAGTGATCATTGGTACATTATATTAGAATGTTACGTGTTGTAGTATCAATTAAGGGTGTCAGCCATTCAAATATTAATTTCCCTGCAAGATAATGTTGCCATCATATAGTTCGTGTTACTGTACTATATATAAACTACTTTCGAGATGCTGTTTGTAAGCTTTAGCCCTCCAGCTTATATCCTATCACACTTGTGTGGGATATAGACCGGGTCAAGAACCGAAGAATAGCTATAGTATAAAGTCTGAGATTTCTCCAGATATCATAGATCATTTTATTTACAGAATGCCCTAAGTGAATAAATGAACTTACTCTGGCGCACTATATTCTTGTAAAATAATAATTATTTTCTGTCAATGGAATTGAATTAAATTATTCACCTGGCCATTTTATCAAAATTGCTAAATTTTCGTTTAAATCACCTAAATCAATCCATCAAAACAATATATTTAAATGTTATGTATAAAACAATCATTTCGACATCCACGCCCAGAGCTAGCCAAACATCCACGGTGCGATGCGCTGCCGTGCCAATTGAAGGGCTGGATAAGGATGGAGTCGATTTGATATCTAAAAATTAAATTTAAAATACTAACACCTATCCTAAATTAAAAAGGATATAATTAATACACTTCATTAAAAGCTTATAACAAAATAGCATTAAAAGTATTTTTATCAATAAAAATGGTTAAAGAAACATAATTAAAAAGATATTTCGCTGATAAATTTTGTTTTCAAGGAAGGGAAAATTCCAATCTCAAACACCCTTCTTAAGACAATTTGTCTGTTGAGCGGCTGTCACATAGCTTAATTTTTGAATTTTTAACAATTTCTAATTTCATCCAAAAGTTATATTTACTTACAAGATATAATAAATTTTTCTATAAATAATTATAAACAAATCTTGATGGAAAAAAAGAAACAAAAAGAAATGAAAAAAACGAAGATAAATTTGGAATCTTGGTGGGGTTGGTCTACAAGGTTTGGCGAAAGATAGGCAACAACTGGTATGGTAATTTGTGTTTTATTCTAAAGTGTGTGTTATACTCCCTAATTTGTGTGATGTTGTTTAATAACAAACTATTTTACAATTGATACGAGTATTTATAAAATTGTTGTGAAATGTTTTTAATATAATCCGTTTTGGATACGATGTCATTACAACGCTCATGTAGATCTCTGATGGAGGTGTATCTATTCGAATTTGATATCAGGCAGAAATATTTATTTTATAAAACAGAAAGTTATGTAAATATGTTAGTGCCGGCCTCAATACACATGTGTATATTAATTTTTTGTTTGTCCTACTCAGTTTACTATCCCTTGCTATGAGTGGAAATACACTTCTGTACAGAGCGTAAACCTTTCGGACGTTTTAACTAATATGGTTTGAAAATGTTAAATGTTTGTCCAAATGTACCCCAAAATACTTGATACTCTCTTTTGTTTGAATCTGGGCCCCATTTATCGAAATTGACGTCAAGATCTTAGAATTCCAACAATTTTGAGAGAATACTATCGCCTCCGTCTTCACCTGTATCCACATGAGTTTTGTTATAAGCTATTAAACAAATTAATTTGAGTTTCGTTACGATCTTTTTACGACACTAGTGCTGTTATGAATCCTTAGTCGCACTTTTTTTATTTTCAAAAACAAGGGATGACATACATTGAAGCAGAATTTATTTAATTGAGCAATAATAACAACATATATTTTCTCCATAAATTACTATAGAAATACGTACACCGATCTGTTTACTAAAGCTGAAATTAATTTGACTTATTTTGAATGTTATGTAAAATTTTCTGACATCTGTAATTTTAATTTATGTTGCATAATAAAATGGAAAATTATTTTCACCGACGAAGATGAAATATTTACATTTATTTAATTATCTCCTTTACTTTAATTTTAACATTTTCGTGTAAATCTAGAGAGACCTACTAAACATATTAATATGCCTTGACTTACCATTCTTTATTTTACTTTAAACCTTACAAGTTAGAAATATCATTGATTTGTAGGCATGTTTGTTAGATTTGTGGATGACAGGACGCCTGATAGAAATGCCAATATAAAGAATTTCTGAACAGTTGACTGTCACTGTCATTGAGAGAGAAAGTGGTAGCATTCCACGTACAAAGAGTCGTTTTGTATGCTAGAAAAGTTGTTTTCGTTCTACCTTACCGAAAACACTATGTTTACATACCTATTTAGCGCTCGGAGAATGATATTTTCCCGTGCGCGCGCACAGGAAACATTTTCCCGTGTGCTAATGATATTAGCTGCCTACTTGCCAGTGGTATTAAAATATTCTACTGAAAGTTCCTTAATAACCGCAACGCTTGTATTAAGGCAGTTTTCTGAATTATTATTTAAAATATTTTGAAAATGATTTCTCCAGAAGAAGAGATATCACTTGAAGCGACAACAGTAAGTGCTGATTACTGCCCACGATGTCTGAAAGATATGAAAATGAGTACCGTCTATTTTGCAACTGGCGCCAGCAAAAATAGTGAGTGATGATACTCTGCTCGTTTATTTGTCCGAAAAAGCTAAATCCATGAAAGCTTCAACTCTATAGAGTCGATTTTCAATGTTAAAAAGTTGTCCGGCAGTAAAAGAAAAAGTGAATGCTAGTAATTTACCAAAAACTACTACATTTCTCAAACGACAAAAAGTTCGTTACACACCAAAAAGTCCAAAGTGTTGACTGCAGACAAAGTCAGCAAATTCATACTTGAAGCACCAGATGAAAAGTGATTATTCACTAAAGTAATTCTAATATATGGTATTTTCGAAGAATGCCGAAAAGATTATTTGAATCGTTTAACTTTGGAAGATGTGGAAGTTAAAGGCCATTTTTTGGTGGTATTCCTTCGAGATGGAAAAAATCATAAATCAAGAAGTTTCACAATTACAAAAGAAGAATGTCCCTTTGATCCGTGTAGCTCTTATCGTAAATATATTAATCTAAGACCTACAAATATGGATAGTAGAAGATTACTTATTTTGTATCACAATGGTAGATGTTATGCTTAACATGTAGGTTTCCATTCTATAAGTAGTACAACAAAAGAGATTGTTGAATATCTGAACCTAAAAAATCCTGAAGAATATACTGTACACAACTTAAGACGACTTTAGCATCTATGTTGTTCGAAGGCGGATCTGCTTAATCCAAAAAGACATGGAGGTTAGCATTTCTCTACTGTGGCTAACGGCTACATCGAAGATTCGATAAGCAGAAAGATTGAAGTTTCTCATAAATTATTCAGTTAATCAATAATAGGAAACACAACGTCAACACCAGAAAACATTGTAATTGGGGAAGACCAAGAAATAGTTTCTAATGAAGTACCTTCGACTTCATCAACTACAATTCTACGAAATGAAGTGCTTGCTAAAGCATTTTATATTTACAATAACACAAATTTTAACATAAATATTTTATTTAGTAAAAATTAAAGATATAGGTTTTTGTTCGTTCATGTTTAAAAATAAAGTTTCAACAAATGTTGCTTTGTTTTTGTTTTCAGAGGGGTATAATGAAAAATATCGTTCACTACACGTCCATAAATACTTTTCCCGCGCTTGCGTGACTTCCCGTATGACACGTAGTCGATTTCGATTTTTCAATTTCACCCTTTCTAAATTTGCAAACATTCTTGAGAAAATGAACATAGAATAAACTGTTTTGGCAAATATTTTTGTGAAGGAAGTGGACAGCAAAAAAAGAAAAATTTAGAAATAGGCAATAATATTATTGAATGAAGAAAAATGTTTATCCCATTGTTTTGTAGATTTTGGTACAACGTGGTTACCGATGTTAAAATAAGAATTGAACAAAATTAATATTGTATAATTTTTGAGTATCAACAGTTCTTTGTAAGTATCTATCGATATTATATAAACAAATAATATATATGTCAAGTTTGGCGCTTGACATATTCTAAAAAAAAGATAAATAACTTTGTAAACGGAAACAGATTCGTTTTCCGAAACGTTGGGGAATTATATTATTATTTTTGTGTCTCATGTTTATTGTCAAAAAACACCCTCTGACTACAAGATTTAATAAAGTAAGAATGTTGCCTGATAACGTTTGGCCAATAAGCGGGCGCGGCGAGAAATACGTCATTCTGTGGCCGATTTAAATTTAATCAAACACCTTTATTCTAATTTAATTATACTTGAATTAACTTTTTTATTTCAATCAAATAGGTAAGCCTTTAATCGACTATTTCAAATCTATAAGTAGTTAACTTACCCTGAAAACAAAATAAATAAATTAAATACACATATAAAAGTATCTTTTAGAATGTACTTTACACAACGCAGAGCACTAGTAGTTTTTGTAACACAGAGATTTCTTTGCATAAATATAACAATTTGATTACAAAAAAATCTAATATTAATCACAAAACACCAGAGATACCGTTTATAACACGAATTACTTAAGATTATATTAAGAAATTCGTGGTTCATACACACAAAGCACTCTTCACGATGACAGCAAGCTTCACGGTGGCGCGAATATGGCCGCTCATCAAAAGTTACCAGACAACCTTCTTGCTCTGACTAATCTTTTGACGTAAAGTCACAAGCGCAGAGGTTTATTATTTTAGTAACATACTGGGTAAATAACTAAATTTTTTAAATAACGAAGAATTATTCATGTGGTAGTAAGTCCCAAAAAAGGAAAGAAAAAATTTAGAGAATGTCACAAATAACGTTCAGACAATATAAAATAGATAGTGATGATAGTGATGTAGAACCCGATGAAAGTGTTAATATAGACAGTGATCATGTTACATCAAAGAAAAAGAACTAATAATAGTGACGATGATCCTGATATAACGTAAATGTTTCTGACTGTGACACTTGCTTGGATAGCGAAGCAGAGGATACCAATGTAAGAAAAAAGAAGGGGAAAAAGCTACCTACTTTTCTGAAAAAAATATGCCTCCAATGTTCCCAAAAATGCTGCATAAACTATAGCCACAGTTTAGATCATTGACTCAGTATAAATCTTTGCTCGTTAAGAGTTACATTTTGATTCTAGTGTTTTTTTTATGTATCGTTATTATATTTTTCTGATATGCTATTGAACAAACTTGTCTTTTTTTATCTTAAACAAATTTATACACTCTATTTGTATATGTGTAATATTATCAAAAATTATATATTTTTTCTTCTATGTAGTAGTAGAAGTTATTTTTTCTTCTTTGCAAAATAATTTATAATAAATTTTTAAAGTACAAGTCATACTTTAATTTCATATAACCCATAGTTGTAATAACCGACTAAGAATTGTCAGTAAATTAGACAGAAAGTCACGTAGTTCTTCTCCAGATCGTGTGACTAATACATTAATACGCAGAATGTATATAAAGATGGTAGAGGCATTTATACCAAATTTTAAAAGTAGTGGTTACCAGTATTCACTTCATTATTACTATTAATTTTGAAGACGAAAGATTTTTAGAGCATGACTTGAATGACCCTATGAAGTTACTGCATAAAAATGTGAGAATGAACGAATGCAAAATATACTTAAAGTATTGTGTTTAATATTCAGTACCAACCTCAACTGGCGTAATAAGAAAATTATACGTTAAATATTATAGTGAGAAGGAAGCAAATCTCCTTTCTCCAAAACGATTTAGTTAACTTTAATGATATTGTAGTGAAAATCGACACAACCCAACAGTGTAATTGTTTTTTAATTTATAAACTTACAGGTATCCGAAAAAAGCTTATTCATACCAGAAGTTGTTAGGATTTCTAGATTTAAATGTTTAATAAAAATGTGTTCTCTTCAGAAACATCTATTCTGGTTTATTCCTTTGAAAAGTATAAACTTTAATGCTTATAAACAGCAAATAACTTTGAGAACAGTTATCTAATAAAATTGCTAAATTCACAGTTGTGGAAACGTGCATTATTTGACAATTTAATTCGTTTCGTTAATACATGCGGAACAGGAAGAAAGATAATAATAAAGCTTGACGTGAAACTAAATACTAGGATTAATACTGATGACAAGAGTATCCTTGCTATTAATGCTATTAGCTGACATTAACACGTACGTTTTGAAATTAGTGTAATAGGTATATGGAGTAATTCATTTAACAATTTGGTTTTATCTAGAAATTTACCAACCTTATGAACTGAAGTAAACCGATCTATATTTGTTAATTTTTGTTGCCACAAACAAATAATATTTGCACACTTATTTTGTCAATTGAATGCTCTTTAACTGAATCCAATGAGTAGGTTTTGTTTACCAAACGCTGTATTTTTCGAAAACTGTATGTATTAGGCCGACAATTATGCAGGTATATTAATACATAATTATTGTGGATGATATATATCAATAAATCGAATTCTACATTATTATTATTAATATTAAATAGAACATGGTATTATTTTATATTGATATGATAATAGTCGTATTAGAAATCAAGGCGCATAATTTGTTAATAAGAAATAATTAGTATTTGAGGAAATTTACAGTTTTTTTTTAACATTTTGTAAAAAAAAACAGGACGGTACAGTATTGTAGTATACAAAAATTTATCGAGATTTAATTAAAACTTTATGAACATTTGGCGCAAAGGATTATAATTTATATTCTCTTGATAGATTCATAAAAAGTGTTTGATCCTTGCAAACTAAAATGGTAATTTATCTCACAACACTGAACATTTAAGTTTCCATTTAACTTCATAAATTTTGTCTAAGAAATTAATATATTATGAATAATGAACATGGACATGGACATTAAAAAACAAAAAAATAATACTTTGACGAATTACAGGTAGTTTTTTTTGCGGGATTACGTTTTTATTTTGTTAAATCTTCGGTTTTCTTTAAGCAAATAAATTATTTATTCACGAGTGTTGAATTAAAAAAAATTGTGCTACTGTAGATTTTTATAAAAATTTGTGTGTAGACACAATATGATACATTCTTAAAGGAATTGTCTACTCTTTACAGTGGTAAAACTTTGTGAATTTATAAAGTTGAAGGCAAGAAAATAAGAGAACACCTTATGGTCCGATGTTTGTAAGATTTGGACTTTTCATAAACACTTTGTTTTCGGTAACTTTTGTTTAGCTTATTCTGTTTTCTTGCAATATTAATGATTTTACTACTCAATGCCTGGTCTGTAACGGGAGTACTATAAATAGTCAAAAACAGAAAACTCTA
Organism: Rhamnusium bicolor; assembly: GCA_029963845.1. Classification (NCBI taxonomy): domain Eukaryota; kingdom Metazoa; phylum Arthropoda; class Insecta; order Coleoptera; family Cerambycidae; genus Rhamnusium; species Rhamnusium bicolor. The sequence continues at coordinate 78,793 of JANEYF010002787.1, forward strand.
TTACCGACACAGCTTGTTTTATTTATTTAAAAAGATCATAACTACACATTTTAGGGATATTAGGGTTGCGTTAGCACGTGTCTGTCGCCAGAATTGTCAACATAATTCATTAAACCGCTGTTAAAATTTTTCTATTGATGATAACGAAACATGAAAATAAATGATTTATCTTAAATACCATATGAATCTAATACATAAAATTACAAGCAATACTGATGTGTATTTTTTCTTATTAATAAGAAATTCGAATATAATATTGGGTGTTATTTTATGACAACAAATAATCGTATTTACTATTAATAAGAGAAATACGCATCAGTATTGCATATAGCTTCATATATTAAATCTGTGTGGTATTTGAGACGAATTGTTTGTTCTCGTTTTTCGATATTACTAAAAAAAATTAACTGCGATTTAGAGATTTAAGTTGAATATCTGGTGAAAACACAGATTTCTAAGAAATGCACGTAATATAGTTATTACATTAGTAATAATTTTAATATAATGTATATCACAAAGTTACAAAAAAAATTGCATCTCATAATCAGAAAAATATAATTCTCTATCAAACAGGAATCTGGAGAAAACTGAAATATTGGTTCCGATTCGGTTTCGGTTCTTAGAGGTTTGTCAATTGCTGTTTGGGTCCAAGTTCCTTCATTGTTTTTCGGTACATAACGGATATTAAAAAAACGTGTTGATGATCACTTCGTAAACTAATGAAATTCACCAGTTCAACACTTTGAAAACGACAATATGAAAAAAATTGACAGCTATTTATAAACGAAAATTCACCTGCCAAATTTGAATACTTGACCAATCATGCATCTCTACTTTGAATTTACCTACCAATCAAATTTGCACTTGTGCAAATTATGGAAAATTATCACTGTCACTTTTGACTTTTCTTGTCAAGTTTATTCGAATTAGGTATTAGGTATCCTTTAGATGCATAAAATAACAGAATTTCAAATGATCCGAATTTTTAACATTTAAGCATTATTAAAATTCTTGCAATTCATAACACAAATATTATAAACTGTCATCGTGACATTTCTTAAAAATATTTTGTGGAATCATGACATTTTCTGATACAATATAATTCGTGCATTGAAAATTATAGATAATTTTTGGGAAATCTGCACACATCCAAGTTTAGCTGTGAAAAGTACTCGTGCATTTCGTGCACTCGTGCTTTCATGCAGATTTTCCAAATTATCGATAATTTTTAATGCACTTGTTACATGCTACTGAATGTAGTTGAGAACTTTCTCTGTATGGTATTATATTTTATTTTTCTAACCCAATTTGGTTGAGTATATAAAAATTTAGTAAGAGCCAAGAGAGTTTTAAAATGGATCAGGCTATTTTTATTTCAAATATTTATAATTGATCAAAAGTTCTCTCTCTCTGTCTAAGTTAAGTCATTTTGGAGAAAAAAATATAAAACTAGCTTAATTTACAAATAGTAATTAATTAATAAAAATAATACCTAAATACCAGATGCCAAAATCGCAATCCTCTGACTTTATTTAACTGAAGATTAAATAAAACTGCCACAGACACACTTCTTGATAATTTATAAAATTTGTATTATACATAGAGAAGTCATTAAGCTTTAACTGCGATTGCCAACGAGTGAAAGATTTTTACCAAATAAATGGAAATCCTTCGTGAGGCTATCACGTACACTATTCGCAGACTGATTCCTGATTATTGCCTTCGTCAGTGTGAAACAACAACAAGCAGGATCTTAGAATCATAAGTTTCTATATGATATAATAGAGTATTAACGAATTAATGGCAACTCTATCTAAGTGTGTTAACCGCAATATAATAAATAATGAAATGGAAGATGTTCCGATACAGCGATATTTATTAACAAAGGTGTAATAAAAATTAAAATGTCGAAGTATTCAAACAGAGAGCTGAGATTAATTTACAAACAGTAATAAATCCTAAAAAAGTATATCTATCAAAGTCGTAATCATCACACTTTATTTAACAGAAGATTAAATAAATTTTCAACACATACTTCTGATGTTTAATCTATTAAACTTAATTTACAATTTATAAGTAAATTATAATATTTAATTAATAATTCATCCATATTCTTTACCCTACATTTTAGGTAAGTCTATTATTGTTATCATATTTCATTTAACATAACAAGCTCAGCGATTAATGCAACTATTACAAACAATTCCAGCTACTACACACTTTATTGGTAAGATTACTAGGACATTCGTAATATGTGTATTTGTTTTTATTTAAACTAGTGTTATTTACATCTGTAATTAGTATAAATAGAATGCTATTTTTCTTAATAAATCAGTTGCAACTAAACGATTGTTTCTCATTTCCAAGGCTAAATTAAAACGTGAGGCAGCGTCCAGGGAATTATTACACAATCTACAAATCCAGAATAGTAATTTTGCTAGTTTTCTAGGTTTCGGACAGTGGTCCCGTTTAAATCCTGGAACCCATTGATCACGAGCGTACATTGGCCCTTCCAACAAAAAAAAAAGAAGTAGATCCAGTCAAAACGTCTTGAAGGCAGACGGGTTGAACTTGGATCAAGAAACCAAAACAGTAGTCCCATTTGATTCTCGAACCCATTGGTCCAATCCAGTCGATATGTCTTAAAGGCAGATGTATCGAGGCCAAGCCAACAAACCAAAACAATGGTCCCCTTCAATCCCAGAACCCATTGGTCTAATCCAGTTGATATGTCTTAAAAGCTGTCCTGTCGAATCAAAAGCAAGGAACCAAAACAGTGGTCCCGTTCGATCTCCGAACCCAATGATCAAATCCATTCTATACGTCTTAGAGGCAGACGTGTCGAATCCAAAGCAAAAACCAAGATGTCTTCCATGGACGAGATAAATCAACTCGCCCACCAACAAGAACATCTGGACAAACAAATCGCTCAGATCCTTACCAACACAAAAAAATATTCCCCGTCAAGGAAAACCGAAATTTACATCTCCACAGTAGAATAGATATGGAAGAAAGTAAAAAACATCCATGTCAAAATACGGACGCTGGACCGCAGCATCCGTACTTCAAGTCTGATTACTACAACCAAATAAAAAAAAATACGAAAAGACCAAATATACCTTCAGAAATGCCCAAAAACAATGAAGGATGTAGCCGCTGAGTATTTCAGAAGATGCCGAACAATCGATGCGTTTTAAACAATAGACGTTTCGAGTCCAACAACTCGACCAAACCATCTAACTCATTAACCAGGAATTACTTGGCACTAAATCAAAATTCCGCTATAAATTGGTACTAAGAAAGGTGGAGGAGCAGTGGCGTTCCATCCAAGATCTGCCTAAGGATATTATAATCTACGAAACCAAGTTCCAACTCAACTACTTCGTTGACAATGCATTGGAAAATGCATTGGAAAATCTGGTCGCTGCATCCACCTTTACTTCCGATATTGACGAACCAAATTCAAAACTTTCCAAAATCACAAATCTATTTTTCGATGGAAACAAATCAATAATTCCAATTTCTACAGCTGTTGCAATCAACAACATCTCGTTTACGCTTGCTCAAAATTCCAAAATTTATCTACAAACTACAAAATTCAAGTGCAAGGGACAGACACCTACGGCTCAACTGTCTGAGCCATTAGTACAGACAAAAATGCCAAAGTCAATTGAGATGCCAAATCTGCGGACTTCAGCATCACACAATGCTACACGATCAGACAAAGCCACAACTTGAACAGTCCGTCTCCGACAGCCATGTTGGAAGAGAAAATCACAAAGTACACTTGAGATTTTTGCCAAATAAATGGAAAGAGCTCTTGTTGACGTTCCGTGTACTTACTTCACATTGACGAAGGCAATAACCAGAAATCGGTCTGCTAATGATATACGTGACGGACTCAAGCAGGATTTCCATTTGTTTGATAAAAGTCTTTTACTAGTGGGCAATCTCAATTAAAGCTTAATCTAATTGCTAATTGCTATTTGTATAATACAAATTCTATAAATCATCAAGAAATGTATGGAAACCTTATTTATTCTTCAGTTAAATAAAGTAAAAGGATTACGACTTTGGTATCCTGTATTTATGTATTTTTCTAGTATTTATTACTACCTGTAAATTAATCTCAACTCTCCGTATTTTAATTTTTATAGTACCTAAAATTTATTAATAAAATTAGCGTTGAGAGTGTAACTCGACAAGTAGAGCTAATTTTGAAAAAGTTTATATGAAACACCCAACTTAATTCTCATCACAGAATCTATCTGCCAAATTTGTACCTATTGCGGGGACAACTGTGTATTTCCAATTATTTGACTAAAACTTGAACACTTGTAAGATTTCTCGGAAAAATTAAATTTTGATAATAATGTCCTATATGACTTTTTGTCAAATGTTCTTACCATAATTTTTCCATTTTTTATAAAAACCGAAATTATTTTTAGAGGTTTCCGGTTGGTCCGTTAATGTAACATAAAATAAGGGTTCCGTTACAATACCGGTCCAGAAAAAAAAATGGTTCGTGTCCGGTTGTCGGAAAATAACGTTCTGGTATATATAAATGATCTTGCTGACTATTTTAAAAATTTACGTTTTAAGCTATTTATGTAAACTTTCTTTCTTTATTTGCCTCTTTCTTTCAGACTCCGTAAAACATGATCTATTTCAATACAATTGGAATAAAGATTCCGACAAACATAAAATAAATAGAGCTTATCAGATTAGGAATCAGACAACATAAAGTTTGTAAGAGTTTTATGTTCGATTATTATGGATCTAGGGGGTGCTCTTTATCCTTTTTATATCTTTATGTTATTAGGCCATTGACTTCACAGACTATGAAGGGCATTATTATACACAAGTTAGAAGGAAACATATATTTATATAAATACAATTTTGGTATCAAATGAAACAAAATCTTGTAGTTTTAGTTTATTATGCATATTAAAATATATCAATAAATTGTCCTAAATCCCATGTGAGTTATTCAGAAAATATTACAAAGATGTGTCTTTACTAGAGTATAAAAAAAATAGTAATATTAAACCGCACATTTTTTTTTAATTTACCTGAAATATTTTTACACCTTTCAGTTCTCAAAAATATTGTAAATGAACTCATCAGAATATTTGGCGCAATGGAATTAATTCCGGTGCAGTTTCTTGAAGATGTAAAATAAGTAGTGTGGTTAAAAATAATTAACTACACTCACTTATTCTTTCGTCCAAATCAATGATTCAGCATAAGCCTGAGTAAACATCTGCATCATTAATATAGCTTCTATAGTACTTTCATTTTAAACGCCTTCACTTTGCTATAAATCCCGTACTGTATTTTGAAAATAAATGTTCTACATTCAGAGATGTTATATTTTCATACTCAGAAGGATGCTGGAGGTCATTTTCATAATTTCCGTTACTTAGGCACTGCTTAATGTAGTTTAGTGTCACAAAATTCGGATTTTTCTTTAAACGCCATTAAATTTCGCAGCAGCTAGAGCCATCCGTTAAATTTTGTAGAGTTATATTTACACTATATCAAATGATTCAGTTAAGGATAAATCATTATCTTGTAGGTGTTCAGTAGTATCTGGTAATATAATATAGTTCTCATATTATATAGTGCTCAAATCTTCTTTAAATTGTGGATTTTAAAACTGTTGCTAACTTTCTCCGATAGATTTGTAATTTTTGGTGTCGAATTTGAAAACGATAAATTTAACTTTAAGGAAATGTTTATTATAATAAAATGCTGCCTGGCATCATGTCCCCGATCGTGAACACGAGGAACATATCGTCACAGTTGTCCTCTCGTTGGTAATGGCTATTTAGGAACGTAATTTTTTCCAAAGCAAGGAAAATATTCTTTGACAAGTAAATTTTCCTGAATATTACACACAGTCAACAAAAAAATAATGTCGTACAAAAACATCCAGCATGGAAATTGTAGTTGGCGATTTTTCATATGACTTTAACTTTTACTATGTCCTTTACAATTACTTGATTATCAATTAATCAAACTTGATTTGCAAACAAGGCATCCTATCACCATTCCTTCGTATGTTAAATCGGGAAATCGTTATATGAATTTATGAACGTGATACATAAGTGCAAATATCGCCGAAAAAGTGCCATTGCTAGCTAGAGCGATGCGTGCGTTCACACGACGACCAACAATTAACTATCGCGATTAGCGAACCAGTTGAGAGAGTCGGGACTTGTTCGAGTCCCCGTTCAGCCGTGTGCTACTGTGTTGAATCGCATTGCGCCAACTCTACTCGTCAGTAATACTTATACTACAAAAAATCCAACATAAGTAATAATTGTTCTAGAAATATGAAAAATATATAGCAATGTTAATTTTGGCGCATTTTGCACCCAGGTGGTTTGGATTCAAACTGATGAAGTAAAGTAGATAAGCCGACTTGCTTTTCTTTCGAAAGGGCACTGTGAATTTTGTGTAGAGCTTCCAAACTCAGGATTTACTCAATAGAAAAATTCAGTGAAGCTTTGTCAACAGCAAAAATATCTAAAAATTTGATTAAAGTTTTATCTCATTAATTTTTATGTTGAAATCGTTTAAACACACAGTGGTCTGAAATGAATAAAAAGTTGACAAAAGTATGTTATACAGCCTTCACATTCCAGGGCTACATATGGGTATATCTCTGATAATATTTCCCGGAATATCAACCTTATTGTTCGAGAAATCTACCGGGGGTGAGCCCTCAAACATGAATAATTGTTAAACTATGATTTTACTTTTACTTTGTTGGCAGATTTCAACGTGTGATTGTGCTTCAAATGTTTATGCTTTTGGTTTGTAATTTTTACAATAAAATCTTTAAGGAGAATATTTTATTTACATATAAAAAAATTCCACAAGTTTCATTATGAAGCACTTGATTTTATTATTTTTTATAAACGTAATCTCTTTGGCATTTTGTAACTTCTATTAGACTTATTGAGAGTTTGCCAATAAAAGCTACGGAGATTTTCATTCTAAAATATATTCTAGATATCCCTCTATGCCGCAGTTTAATGCATTTTTGCTCGAAATTGTTCCATAAGAAAAAAATCACGTTTTTTTTATTTTGAACCAGGGCCTTGAAGTTAGTTTCAAACCAATATAAGACAGTGTCGTTGCCGTTAGTAGTATGGCAAACGCTATAATATACAGATTAAAAACTTTGCACCTATAGTATATATTGAAGCGATTTCGTTGCCCCCACCCTAAAGTACCCTAGCTTAAGCAACCACCAAATTTCAATTTTTATTTTAGAATGTCTACAAGAAGAGAACTGTTTGATATTTTACCGGAAAAATCTGGTGAAATGTGTGTAGCGCAGAAGGCTCACGTGGTGGATTATCTAGTCAATCACTATGGATGGCAGGGAATGCTCAAGCAATCGTTCGCATAAGAAACGCTACATTTGAATTTTGCAACATAGTTTTTTCAAGACTAGACGAATGCAATCGCAATCGAGAAAGATTCCGTCAGAAGTATGGAAAGTGGCTTGACAGCAATTTTAATGTTGACGAAGAATAAGAACACGTGCTGAAGATAAAGATAGTGTAATAGAGAGAAAAAAGTTAATATAAAATAAATTTACAAACAAATTTGGTGTACGATCTTTGACATTTTTTAATGGAATTAGTGTAATGTAAAATCTCAACGGTAAAAATTATTATAGGTTAATTATATTTATAATTTATTAATCAATGATTAATAAAACAAAAGTTGAATTTTTCTTTCCTATTTCTCGTTTTTATTTGTTAAATTTCCTTTACTGACTTTTATCCGTTCAGAGAAAAACTTAAGTATATATTATTTTAGTTTACTTGAATAGCCAGTATTTTACAACCCTGATTGTGACTTCATAATAATGTGTGGATTCTCAGTAACCAATAATTTGTTAGGATGATCATTAGTAACGATTTTTTTTCAACAGTCCATAAAATATTTTCTAAAAAGTTATTTTCTTGGAGTGTAATTGAATTATTTGCAATAAAATTATTTCTACTATCTAAGAAATCAACCGCCATTAATGTTTGAATGTTGAAAATGTTGTAGTCATGTCATAATGTTTATGTTGTTTTAAGATATTCTAACTTGATCCACAAGATAAATTTATTTCTGCTTCTGGTTGTTATAGAATTATAAGGATTTTGATTAAAATAGTTAAATCCTCATTCACTTATCATTGCAAACAATTTTTTTGATGTTCTTTGTTCTTTTGAACTGCGAATGCATTTCTGTTCTCTTTTAATATAGATTATAGATGCAAGAGTATTTTTGTGTTCGGAATATGCCTGTTAGGATACTTTTCTGAATATATTTTCCTTGCCAGCCTAGATTATGTTCTCATTTCACCATGTATGAATAGCATACCAATTTTCTCATTGTGTGTGGCCGTTATCAACACTAAACCCACTTTTTAATAACACATTATCTGAGAATGTGGGTAAATGATACTTGTGGCTGTTTGGAGTTAATTTTTCTTTCCATTTCCACTTCAGAAAGATGATATTGGTAATACTCCAAAGCTCATACAAAAATGGCCTTTGCTAGTATCTCATTGGCCCCCTGAACTATTATGGATAGATATATAGTGGCGATATAACTACAGAAGTTAATGAGTTTTCGAGTGATATACATAATATATGATGAGTTAACACTTGCCAGTGTAAATAAGGTCATGTGATGGTCCAGTACCTAGTCCATCTTACCATTATCTACAGCTTAGAGAATCATATTATGATACCCGTTTAAATTTCTTTTCTAGACCTTCCTATTTCCAAAATATAGAGCTGAGATGCTATACATTGATCAGTGATCACCATGTACGGTATGATCTGATATCGTTGACTCTCCCAAATGCAGTCAGATAAGGTTTCCTCGACCTCTCTGACAATTATTAATATTATTTATTACAGCCACAGTAGTTATGGTGCGTTACTAATCTTGTAAGTGAAATTTTTCTCATAGTTTCCCTTTATATTAGCATCGGTATCGACTTAGTAGCAATACATCTAGTTTTAATTAACATTTGAAATAATTATACCAAATATACTCAGTGGTATTAATTAATTATAGTTAAAATTTTTCTCGTATGAAATATAATGAGGAACAGTAAGTTGTTTTTTAAAAATGAATGTTCATCTTATTTTGCGCTGCGTTACAATTTTATTTAAAAGTTTTGATAGCATGTAATAATTAATATGATTGGATTTAGGTGACTCAAATACTTTTACAATTCGCATCCCAATCTTTGTAACAAGACTCAAGTAGAGATTACATTTTAATGAATATTAATAGAATTTTTGACTTGTTCATCGCTATTCTAATAAACTCTTAAAACTTATTTGATAATAAATTAAAAAGTTTGCGGACTAAATTTAAAGTATAATTACTATATTTTTTTTCAAAGTCTAGATGGTAAGTTTAAAATTGTTTCTTCGTCCCTTTCTGCATGTTTGACAAGGGTGGTTGTTTACACTTTTCTGTGAAATGGTATAAATAAAATGTGGCAAGCATGCTTGGGGCGTTTCACATAAAATTTTAAATGAGAACTCGTATTTGTAGGATTAAAGAATGAATATGGGTCATTTTGTTTTATATCTTGGAAATATAGCGGGTTTATAAAATATTGCCTCGATTATTATTGAAAGTTATGTACACAAAACACACAATAATGGAAGAGCAATGAACCTTCAGCAAAAAAAATCGGAAATAACAAATAGTAGTTCGTTTTTATTTCTCCTAAATCTCCTTTATCCTCTGATTTTAAAATATGGTGCAACGCTTCAGTTCAATGGCAATATAAATTAACTCATTTACTAGCGAATTAGTATTTCTACTGTGTAACGTGGCATTTAATTTAGATGCATATTAAAATATTTAATTTAATGTAGTCTAGGAAAATAAGTTTCATGATAAAAAAACGCAACTATTTAAATGATAATTTAAAAAAAATACTTCGATCAGTGCTTCTTTTCACGTAAAAACACTAATTGACCAGTAAAATATGTATATGATCAACTAAATATTATTTTCCAGCAAAAAAAAGGGAATAATCATATCAAAAACGATTTGGCTAGTGAAAAACTACTTCATCAGTAATATTTCTTCTTCAAAATGAAGCAATTTGACTGGTAGCATTTCTATTAACTAATTAAAAAAATATTGGCTTCGAGCCGAGTTCTCAATTAAATCCGTTTTAATCTACAAATACTCTAAATATAATATAATTGATTAATGACATGGAAGAAAATATTATACTTTCCAAGTCTGTTATTCGATTGATAGAACAAAATCATAATTAGCAACTTTATTTACGATCGATAGATTGCATCAGTGTGTCAGTCTGTGTGTACCCGCGATAAATTTCGACTGGTTAGAGATATTTACTTCAAATTTGGTTTACATATTGAACTCTTTACAAGGAGATTTTCTTTTAGCCACTTAAAAATAGCTTTATTGGGATGTCTTCTTTCTGGTTAGCGATTGAAATATATTTCGGATGACTGATGGTCGAGAGGCAAGGACACTTGACTCTCACCCAAAAAATCCGGGTTCGAATCCCGGCCGTGGCACTGGGATTTTTCTTTGATGAGAGAAATTAATCGTAGTATACTCGAATATTGGATGTGTGTCCGTTATCTCTAAATGTGTAGTCCTTTCTCGCACAACGTCAGTTTAAAAATATAGGCTGTGTTATCTGTGGTGTTTATTATTATTATATTTATTAATATCACAATTGTTATTACTTTGAAACAGCATTCTAGCAGTAATTTTCGTAAGGCTAATTTTGTTTCCGTAAAAGTGAAGATGTCAATTAATACGCAATTTACTGACAAACGGATAAACACTGTCGTAGATGAGACACGCCTATTTGGAATAAACGCAAAAAACTAATCTACCAAAAGATTATTTTCGCTATTAAACACTTACACATCAAAAGCGACCCTACATATAATAAATAGTTTGAAAGAGAAAAAAAATTTACTTTTTAACTAAACCATAGCCAACTATGATTCTCGTTTAAAAAAAATACAACTTTATGCCATAACTCGAAATTGCACCTTTTTTTTAAATTTTCTCGACGCCACTGTATTATACAGAAAAAAGTGCCTGAAGAATCTATCTCGAAAACAAATGACGATAGCAAATTTTTGTTTTCGCCAGCGAATTTGTCTCATTTTTTTCTTAAAAATGGATCGAGAATGTGTCCTCCATTTTTTTGTGTCTGTTACAGTTACCGACTTACCCTATACAAATATCGAACTTTGTCCACCTTGTACAATTTGAAAATTTAATTTATTATTCTCAAATGAAAATTCTTTTCACATTTGATAAAATTAAAAACTTTACAAAGCAATAGTAAAATAACAGAAGTACATTACTGTTAATTTGTTTAAAACAGGAAATATTTAAATAACAAAATTATTTTTATAATTGATTTCATTATTTAAATTAAGCTACTTCTAGAATTTAGTTAAGATAGATTATTTAAACAATGAACTTAAAATAAACGACTTTAGTTGGAAAAAGTAATTTGCTATACAAAAAGTAGTTACTATTTTAAATAATGGACAACTCTGTATGCATTCTGAAACAACATTGCAATTTTTTTAATATTTGAATAACTCTATAAGCTTAATTTTCACAGTAATTTAATTGGTTTAATATTCATACAAAAATAATTTTGTTTGCATTATGAGTTAAGTCAAAACTTTATGATATACATTTAGTAGTAGAACCTCATTAATTATGGGAACAGCACGTTAACCCAGGGGCCTAATTCTAGACATCGTAAGTAAATTATTTTAATGAAAATGATTTCCCACATACTCCCCTGAGTAAATAACTATTACTAACATTTTGTATTCTCAAGCACCTTAGATATTCCTTAAGCCTAAATCATGGCAACGAGAGAGAGTAACATATTCTGTATAAAATTTATTAGAATAATTTCGTTTACTAGTTGAACTAGGTACTTCCCATGAATCTCATGTAATTTAGTAGGGTATAAATCATAATACTGTATACTTTGGCACATTAATTTTTGTTGCTGTGTAAAATAATAGATGAAGTAAATTTCGGTAGTCTTTTGTTTATAATGTACTACACCACATATTATAGGACAATGTTATTTTATTTAGACTGAAATATATTTTCTTTTTAAAATCCTGGACTAAATATTTTTTACAATTTCATATTCTCTTTCCATTTTTACGCCCATTTTCTACACAACTGTTGAAATGTTTTAACTCATTCCAACTTCTTGTATTTTTTTTATTCTTTTTTTAATATATAATTATCAAAGTTCTTTAAATAATAATATCTATGTCGTCAAACACCAAATTTGATTTAGTAAAGAGAGCCAAATTTGACCCTTTTTAAATTTATTTTTCACCATTTGTTTTGATAAATATGTTACAAACTGTACAAAAATGGCGCCCAACGTGGGGCTTTCCAGATGAAAGGAAAAAACGAAAATTTATAAAACTTTTAATAATAATAGTTTGACAATAAGCTGAGCAATACAAAAAGGGTTAAATAAATCGCAACCTCTGGTTACTAGATTGACAACTACATTTAACAAAAACCTTAAAAGTCTCTATGGAAAGTTGCTTAAAAGATTCCCCAGCGAAGAGTTGTATTAGTTATTTGTTTTTCTGAGTCACAAAAAAATTATGTTTTTAGTGCACACGAGACGATGCGTGGGAGACCACACTTTGTTAGTCAGTGGGTAGGTGTGGGTTACTGAAGAATAAATACATACACTTGAGTTATAGTATAGAATGTGTATAAGTTTTAATAAAGTTATGTATAAGGTGTTTCTAAATTAGGTTTCTAAACTTCTAAAGTGTGTAGTACTCATCAAAATAAGTTAAAATGTTCCTATAAATATGTAGCATAAAATGCACTCCTTAAGAGTTTAAGGCTCTCTTGAAAGGGTTCAAATGAAATTAGTTTCTTTCAATTATTTATAGAATGGTAAAATATAAATAGACAAAATTGGCTAATCCTAATTTCTTGTTTTACATTCATCATTGTTTCGTTTGTTGATAGCTGCATACTTTTTCGAATAAATTTGTAACGTTTCTGATTTACTATTTTTTTCTGATTTCTGATTTTGTTTTTTTTACCGCCATGTATCATGATAATTTTTAAACTAAATTTACTCGATTACGGTTGCCGATGTCAACTTAAACAAAGAGGGCCCTCTTTAAGTAAAAATGTACAAGAATTACAAATTTATGGAAAAAAAATAAAAGAAGATTTAACAAAAAAAGTCACATGGTAAACCATCCTTGTGTCCCCTAAAAGGGACACCCATACTTTTAATAACAGAAAATTAACTTGTGCGTCTATTCAGCATGAAACGCTAAGTGAATGCCAAATTGTGTAGTGAAACATACCACCGTGAGTGCTCTCACGATGCCCCTCACACCTACATATTTTAATGTACACCGATACCACTACCCAGCTAATAAAATATCCTCCAGATAATGCAGATGACCTTAAATATGATCAGCTACAACTATTTATAATTATTCCCAACAACTAGTCGCTAACGAAACCGATTAACCCTATGTCACTATTTAATCAGACCTATTGAGCTATCAATAATCTTGTCAAACAAAAAAATCTGATCTATGAATGTTGTTTACCAGAGCCCCTCAAGCGTTCGAACCTATGAGTATATCGACTTTTCGCAGCAGATATAGCGGTTTATCTTCCAGCAGGAAATTATGATTTACGACTGATTATATTATGAAGTTAATAAGTTATAGTTAATATTTAATTTAACTTACTAAAGTAAATGAAATTTACCTCAAATATTTATAAAGTGTATAATGTAGTTATAGAAATTCTAAACATTTTATTCACAATAATTGTGAATAAAATGTTGCAAAGTAAAAATTTTTATCTTGTGATATATGAAAAAAGTTACTCTTTATTAAAAAATGTGCATCTTTTAAAAACTTCAAATAACTATAACATGTTTAATTATTTACGGGATGCTTACAGATACTTTTTTGAATTTGGCAAAAGTTGTTTGTAAAACAGGGAGCTTCTTTCAAGACCTTATAAATACTTAACAAAATGGGAATCTGTGTATCCCATGACACAAACAACCAGGGTCATCAATAAGAACAATTTTAGTAAGAAAAAAAATGCATTTAATAAAATTATTACCGAATCCATAAATGATATTATTGATGTGTTAACGTATACAAAAAACAAACAATGAGAACGAACTTCCACCTATACCATGTTTAATGAACAGAAATAGTTTAGCTACACCACACTAATTTACGGTTGCGCAGAACAGTGTACGCAAAAACCAGTTTCACACGCTACAAATTAATAAAAGTGGAAATTCAAACTCATGTAATTTGAAATATAATTTTTAAGGAATTAAAATGATAAAACGTCATGTGTGAAATAAGTTTACAAAATTAAAAATTCTTTATTATTTATAACATTTAGTCAAAATTAATCGTTTTTATTATGTACTTAATATACACAAATGTACACCAGTCTTGAAAAATATAATTTTTTTTATATGAATGTAAATAACAGCAACTCGAAACAACTGCAATTTCTACAAAACACCAAAACGTAATGACCGATGCCGAATTTAAGATCTAGAGACAGTTAAGTGAAGTGGTTGCTTGTATCACGGGTTTTAGAAATACGACCAACAGAAAAATTTTATTCAACTATGGACCATATTTGTGGGGAGTAGCTTAACTTTCTGTTCATTAAACGATGTATAGTGTTAATAGAAAACAAAAAAATAATAAAATACGGCTTACAGATGATTTGGTAGTAATTTTATTAAATATTTTTTCTATCCATATGATAATTGTTCTTATTGATGACCCTGGGAAACACAAATCAATATTTGTATAGTTATTTATAGGATTTTGAGAGAAGCTTCGTATTTTATAAATAACTAGTTTGGGACACCCTGTAAATAAATAACATTTTTAGAGATATTTGGAGTCTGTAAAAGATGCAAATTTTTAAATAAAGAGTAAATTTTTTCATAATTCACTAAATGTAGAAAATTTGACTTCACCACTAGACACCCTGTATATGAACTTAAATCTGAGTAGCTATTTAAGGGTTTTAAGTGAAGCAAAATTTATTATATATATGTTGACTTTCTTTCGTATATGATTAAATAAAGATGTTCCTCTTGGCAACCCCATCCGTGGACACACTGTATATATGCTTTTTCCATTTTTTTTCATTATAATTTATAACTTTTTTTAAATTTTAGAGAAACCGTAATATTTGCAAAAAATTCGTTATATTTTCCTTACATGAAAAGATTAAAAACACTTTACTTTTTAAATCTTTTCGGTTTCATGAAAAAATCAACATTGTTAAACATTTTTCATGTAAGGGATTGACAAAAATGGTAGTTTTGTTTAGTTATCAATTTTTTACGTTGAAATTATTTACAATAAAATATCAAGGGATCAGATTTATCAGTTATTAAAAGACCCTTATTTTACACTAAATTCTTTTGGTTTACGATAAATCTCTAAGTTATCTTAACTTTAATTCTGCTTAAATCTCGATGAAATTGAGAAATTAGAGCACTAATAAAGATAAATATATACAGCGGACTTTTTTTGGAGAATTTTGTCCTCTATAATTTTGGTGCAATAAAATTTTGACAAATCTGTTACGGTTCTCTCAACGTTTTGGGGAAAGGGTCGCTGTGCACCGTTTTTTTTAAATGTTTTTTAATCCTTTTTGCATAATTGTCCTTTGTCGAAACTTCGGATCATTATACTCTGTTTTTAAATCTGAACAACTTCCAAAAATTTTCAGTCACTACCTAATTACTTTTCACCTCATTATCTTGGACTAGTATATTAACAGTGAATTTACTTATTCAGCGTCAAACAGAACCGATGAGGAAAGATCAATGCTTCCGATACTAGTTAATTTTGTCTAAGTATTTATTGTCTGCTTTACTTTTCACGATAATAACGAAGAAACCAGGACATATCTCCAGTTCACAGTCTCGTTAAGGATTATTTGTAAGACGTATCTACGCCTTGAGAAATAAAGCTTCTTTAAGATTAAGAGGCAGCTAGTCTCGATAAACCTTAACATACGTGGTAAACTATTTATCAGATACATTACATTATGCACAAGTCTACCGTTTAAGTTTTTTGCTACACAATGGAAAAATGCAGAACGTCTTACATAGAAAATAGTTTTATATAAAATTGTATACAGTATGTCCACAGTTACAATGGATAAGAGGGTAAACTTTTTTATTTCTCATTTTACGCGAAAAATTTATGTTCATAAAAAGTTTTGCTTTTGTTGAAAATATGATTGCCATGAAGTAAGTTAACACATCATGTATAGGGTGTTCAGGAAAATAAAAAAATCTGAAAATTATGTAAGAGTAAACTACGTTTAATTGTATCGTAATGAAAAACTGTCACTAAAAAGTTGTTTGGAATTAAAATTTATTCCAGAATCCCAATTTGTGGATAAATCTACCTAATTCGAGGTATCACGTGGTATCATGCGGTAGACTTACGGTAAAATAAAAATTATTTTCTTAGAAAAATTATTAAATATATTAAACTACTTTTAATTTTAACAACACTGAAAAAATTTATTAGGAAAACTAAAACAAATTTTTTAAAAAATATTATTCAAACACGTCTCCACCGCCGCAGAATGAGCCGGTTGAAAATAAAATGGTTATCCAACGGTAAATTTTGTAATTCATCATTGAAAAAAGTTTGCAGCATATTCAAATAACTATTGCTGTTACAAGTACGGCCCTATAATTCCATGGTAAGACACTGCGCACCAAACATTTATTTTTTAAAGTATTGTCGCCTACATTGTATTCCAAAATTAGGATTAACATCACTCACTATCAACTACGTTGCGAAGATATAATCCCATTAGTCGAGAAGATGGATTCATCTATAAAGATAATTTTATTATGAAAATTTCTACTCATGCTTCCAATCCACAAACAAAAATAAAGACGTTTTGCTTCGTCGCCTGTCTCTACGGTGTGGTTGATAATCGGTTTGTAAGGATGTATCTTATTGTGTTTTAAAAATTTTTGAATCTGAATTAATGACAGTCTGGCATGCTCCTCTACTGACTAATACTAACAGAGTGCTGGCATCATATTTTTTTAGGTCTTGGTATTTTCGAAAATGATCCAGTTCTTAAAATTTTCTGTACTATTTTGTAGCAAGTCGATTGTGCCGCACGTACGCCCGGGTATTTTAAATTAAAATCTTCGATTACTTTCCGATAGCAAGACTCACTAATTCCATAACACTCTATTAGATAAATTTTTTGTTGTAAACTTAGCATTTTTACAGTAGTTATCAATAATGAAGTAGAAAATGATGTACAGTAAAATGACAAATCGAGGATAAATAAATGTATTAACAACCACAAGCCATCTCCTCAGTTATACAGTTTTTAATTTATATACCACTTGATACTGATGAAATTTTTTTTAAAAAGTCGAATTAGGTAAATTTGTCCACAAATTGGAATTATGATAAAAATTTTAATTCTAAACAACTTTTCTTAGTGACAGTTTTTCATGTCGTTAAAATTGAACGTACCTAGTTTACTCTTACATCATTTTCAGATTTTTTAATTTTCTGATATGTTAACTTACTTCATGGCAACCATATTTTTAACAAAAGCAAAACTTTTTATGAAAAATGTATTTTCGCGTAAAGTGACAAATAAAAAAAGTTTACCCTCTCCACTCTAACTGTGGACATACTGTATATTAAATTCATTATAATTCCACTAATTAATGCAATAAAATTGATCAATTCACCTCAAGGATTTGTCTACTACTTAGATTTTTTGCTGCGTGACTTTTTTTCAAGTTAACGAAATGAGTGTCTGAAAATTGCATTTATTTAAAACATTAGCCGGCATTGTACCATTTTATTATCCATTAAATTCCCTCAAATTGTGATTTTTACGGAGACCACCAGTTTTCAGCGAAACTTTTGCTTTTAAGAAAACACTTACGTGAGATAGAAATCAGAGAAAAGAAACTCTGCTTGCGAGGGTATACAAAACCTTGTTAGAGACAGCTTAAATAATTATCGAAGAGAAGTATAAGGGCAACTTGCGGTTAATGGTCACATTTAGTTTTTTCAGCACTCAGTCGGAAAAGTCAATGACACCATCAATTAATCTGGGTATAAAATACTACCAAAGCTGACAGAATAAGATTATCACTTGTTAGAATATTATAGAAAGAATAGCGTAATAATTAAGACAACTATTTGTTTTGTGATTTTGTATTATTATTAGTTGAACTATTAGTACAATGAATTTTAACATTTTTTGTTTCTGTAAGCCTGCTATCTTCACAGGAAAATAAAAAAAGAAAGAAAAAATCTTCAATTTTTATATTGATTCAACTGACATTTTATGCTGTCAAACCAAGTGCAATTTTCGCTGTAATTTTATGTAAAATTTTTACTTGAAATGCAATTTTCGTTGAAAGTTTGTTCTTATTGGTCCAAATTTTTAAAATATTGCTATTTCATTGGTTCTTATAATAAGGGAAATAGTCTTTATAAGTACTGTTCTACTACCATCTAAACCGTATTTAATTAGATTTTAATTCATTTATACATTTTTCTAATTTATAAATTTACCTGAATTTAAAATAACTAAGTTTTAGCTTTTATATCTGAAAATTATATCGAGAATGGTCAATAGAACACATGATTTTGTGTTAGATTGAAGATTGTAACCAAAGATATATTTGAAAATTGTTTTATTAGAATTTGTAAATGTAACAGTTTTAAACATTTTTAAAATTTATTATTATACAATGCCAATAAATACCATCCCTTTTATTCCCTCATCTATCTCTAGAGAAAATATTGGCGTTGAAGTTGGTCATTTTGAGTTGAAAATGACAAATTTATCTGAATCAGCATGTCGGCTGTGTGTTTGTTGTTCTGTAAGTGATGCATTTTTCTCAAACCAGAAATACAAATTTACATATATAAGATCTGAGGTGTCTACTGTAACTTGCTATACATAAATGATCGGAAACCGGGTGACCAATTAGTTTACTTTAGCAGCCTCATTGAGTCATGCCGTCAGCAAAAGATGGTTGAAAACGATTCCTTAGACACATACGTATGTGCAAAAATACTCGTCAGCTACTGAAAGACATAAAATTACGAAATAAGGTGTCAATTGATCAAGTGGTTTTTAGTCATTTATGAAGACCCTGTAGAACCCTATTGAATATTAGTCAAACTGGCACATCAAGACGAGCACTTTCTATGAGAGCAAAAAATGAGTCCAATCAGAATATTTATATATAAATATGATAAGTACAAATGAAATTAATATTTTTAATGAATATCATTTATTCCTGTACGAAGCTGAGCCAATTTTCTTCATTTCGTTATTATTTTCTCTTACTTGAGCTTATAATAATGTTCGTTCTGTATAATTTTGAAGCAATTCAAAAACAATCTCATAAGAATCCTATTTCATGAAATATACCAATATATCGGTGAAAAAATAAATAAAATATTATCCGAACCATTACTCACATGGTCCATGTTCGTTTATGGCGCTGATATAACAAAATGCAAATCCCAAGCCGAAATGGCGTATTCTTTCTCTTAAAGCTGTATTCTATTCGGCTTTGTTCTATAAAACCGTTTTATCGCGGCATGTAGGAGTTGTACAACTTTGATCGGATCAAGGCGGTGAGATGCGAAAGGCGATAGGATAAAACAATCGCGCATTTAGCAACACCGAAGCAAGCCACTATTTGAAATTCAACTGTTTCCGTGTTAGCAGGCTGTCTTTCAGATAATAGCTTAAATACTAGGCGTATTATTTAAAACGATGCTGAAACCTCTAAACCATATTTTGTTCACAGTATGTGGTTCTATTCAGTAACTAATATACAAAAAAAGCTATTTTGTTTTTTTTACGGTTATTATGTAATCGTTTTAAATGATTGAATGACTACACTGTCTTCATTTTGGTATCCCATGTACAGGCAAAATTGGAATTTAATACTGTTACCATTCACGGGCACCACTCTGTATTAAAACAAGAAGGACAAGGTTTATACCTTGATGCGTATATAATCTTTTTTAACACAAAATCCACAGTGGAGCTTCTTAATGTATTTTTTATTGTAATGATAAAATGGTAAATTTTTGTAAAGCTTTAGATATCAGGTAACTTTACATGAAAAGCGAAGTTGGCTTATAAAAAATACAACTCAATTCTTTAGAGACAACTCGAAGTATACAGCGTAGGGCAATAGTGCGTCGGACTTCGATATCTCGTATTCTATAATAGCTAGAAATTAAAAAAAAATTAAGTGAACTAGATGAAAAAGTGTATAACCGTAAATTATTTTCAAATATACAGGGCGAGCCAACACGAAATTACAGAATCAAGTGCTTTTTTTTTAAATGGAATGCTTCTTTTGAAGCCTCTTTCTAGACTCTATTTATTCCTCTATTATTATTGACTATGTCCCAACCACTTGGATGTAATGAATTTTTTTATTAAAATAATGCCATCAGCAGATGCATATTGAAAAAATCACCAAAGCCACAATTATGAGTTTTAAGAAAAACTTATGTGAATACTAGTTACGAGACATATAATTAATGTTTTTGAATCATTTTTACTTCTTAAAAATGTACAGAGTGGCCAAAAACTATTTTTCAATTAAGAAATTTTTAAATTGAATTTTCTCAATTTTTATAAATGGAACACCCTGTATATTTTGATTTTGTTTATTATTTATGGAGAATGTGATAAGTAAAATCAAGAATTTGTAGTACATTTGTTACTAGATATCCACAAAAACGGAAAATAACACTGAACACTCTAACATGACTATAAATTGGATTGTTGACACTTTGCATAAACTAAAATAGCTAAGATAATATCAACTAAAAACATGATTCCATTTTAATTTAATAAATGTTCAAAATTCCGTCCTCGAACCTTCACACATTTCTCGCACTATCGGATTAGTTTTTCATGGGTAGCTCTTCTAATTGAATCCTGTGATAAGTTTTGAAATGCATTTCTTACTCTCTGCATACAATCCTCAATAGTTGTTAATGGAGTCCCATAAATTTTATATTTATTAATTCCCCAAAGAAAATAATCTAAAATTGATAAATCGGGCGAGCGAGGAGGTCACAGGAGAGGTCCATTATTGGTGATCCATTGATCGTAAAATTATTTATCAAATACGCGTGGGGGGAGCACTGTCGTGCCGATAAACAATGTTTCTATGTTCGGCGAGAGGTAAATTTTCTAAATAGTTATTATTAAATTTTTGTAAAATATTTAAATATCTTTCACCTAAAAAAAAAGCAAAAAAATTAACTATGTATATTAGCAGAAGAAAAAATCTTTATAACTTACTCTTTAAATTTTCCTGATAAAATTCTAATGCCACCACTCTATCGTTTCTTATGGCACAGTAAATATTAAACTGCCCAGTTTCTTGAACATTTTACTCCCTGAACATAAGAGGATTCGAGTCACTCCAATAATGCGAATTGTGTCGATTAAAAAGTCCATTATTGGTAAATTTAGCTTCATCTGACCATATAATATTTCCCAAATAAGAATGGTCGCCTACAGACCTTATTAGAATAAATTCACAAAAATTATCTCTTCTTAGGAAATCTGTTTCCTTTAATCGTTGAACCATTTGGAACGAAAACGTGTGAAATTTATGTTTAATTAATATTTTGTGAACTGAATCCTTGCATAGTCTCGATTCCAGAGCAGCTTGTCTTAATGACTTCATTGGAAATGCATGAAAATATCCCATGCTATTTCTACGTTTTCGTAATCAACAATTGGCTTCCGCTTTTGAATTCTTGCATTAACAGAGCCATAGTTTTTAAAATTGTCCAGTATGCGTTGTACATTGTTTGGTGACGGTTTCGGTTTTGTGGATATTGAGTAGCAAATGTACTACAAGTTCGTGATATTACTTTATCACATTCTCCATAAATAATAAACAAATTTAAAAAGTCACCGTTGGTGTAATTTAAACGCGGTGACATTTTTTGACATAAGGGAATGTCTGACATTACTGATTGTTTCTAATCATGGCTAATTTGATACAATTTTTACTAAAAATTCTTGAATTTCTAAGAAAATTGCAAATATTTCAAACTTAAATTTAAACCCCCACAATGCTTATATCAGAAAAAAAGCAATTTAGTTATACATAACTTGATGTAAAAAATACGGGGTTTCTATTTGACTTAAGCAAGTTTTCACGGTTTGAAGTTTACAAAATGTAACGTCAAAAATGGAACACTTAGTATACTACTATTGAATTTCTTTAAACTCTATAGCATGGCTCACCTTATGGTCTTTCTGCATGCCAAAAAGCAAATGAGTATCTTTTACATGAAGTAAGTTATAAGGGTTATTGTAAACCATTACACCTGTCAAAATTTTTTTATAATGTCAAATATCTCTGAAACGGCTAGTTTTAGGCATAGGGTATCCTACATGTTTCTGACTCATAATTTTATGCTCTTTTTGAAAACCCTAAAATATACAGGGTATTCCATTTAAAATAAGCAAGTTGGTATCGACTTCCAGGATAACCGGAAGTGCCAGATGCTTGTAATTATATTAGTTGGATTGACCACACGGCCATTAGTAACTCCTTAAATTTTAAAAATTTTCTAGTGCGTGCTTTTCCCTATATCGATTGATGCAGTTCCTGATGAGACACCCTGTATAAAGGGTAGGGCAATACTGCGTCCGACTTAGATATGTTGAGTTCCATGATAGCTAGAAACTTGATTTAAAAACATAAATAAACTAGATAAGAAAGTCTACAACCGGAAATTATTTTCGATTATACAGGGTGAGCGAAGACGATTCTACAAGGTCAACTAACATTTTTTAAATAGACTGTTATGTATATCAGAATATTTTTGAGACCTCTTTGTGGCCCCCTTCCACTCCTGTGTTATAATTGACTCTCTCCCAATCACTTGGATGTAATGAATTTTTTTTGTTCAAATTATGCAATTTACACGTGTATATTAAAAAAAATAACTAGTCACAATAATCGGTTTTAAGAAAAAATATGTTAGTACCAGTTATGAGACATCTGTGTGATAACAGTCAGCCATTTCCACTTCCTAATAGTGTACAGAGTGGCCAAAAATAATTTTTAAATTTACAACTCTTTGAAATGATTTTTCTCTGTATAATTATTATTTTATGCATTTCTGTTAAATAAACCATGTTTAGGAATTGCAGTTAGCAAAACTCAAACAATACGCAAAACTATGACAACTATTTATTGCTGTCAATCAAATAGCAAGTAGCTACGGCGTTTTCAATAAAACTGGCAATGCCAGCTATGAAGAGTTTTGATAAGTTTTTGTGTCTTCTTTTTAGTTGGTAATGTTGAAAAAGAACATAAATTGTTTTTGCTAGTCTGCAAGAACAAAACGCTGAAATTTTTTATGTTTTTCGTTTGTTGTAGCAAATTTCTTCAAGCAGACCATTCATGTTTGCAACAAATATAAAAACAATAGCATTTTTGAATAGAGAATGAGAAGATCTTTCAAGTGAGTATTACAAACCTCTACTTCCTATTTAAAAATTTAGGGGTTACAACGGCCACTCAAAGGGGGTTAAATTTAGGGATGAAATTTTTGCGTTGCAGGATGTCATTTTCGAATTCAAAATTAACGTATCTCGGGATTTTTTATAAATATGCACAATAATTGAGATACTGAATTTATTTCATTTGGCTGTTCCACACTGATAACATGATAGTGGTCTTTACTTGCAGCAAAATAAGAAAAATGTTTCGTGGTGTTATATACGTTTTAGATTTCAAAGGCAGAATCTACATATAAATGGGAAGTTTTGAATCTATTATTCGAGTACTATTTTCGAAAATTTTCTGTTTTTCCTATAATGAGCAGTAAATAGGGATCATACATTTTGACTTTAAAACTAAATTAAAATTCCCATCAATACGATATCTAGAAGAGGTACTTTTTCGAGGATTCCAGGGCCGACCTTATTCTTAGATAATAAACAAAAAAAAATGTTTTACACAGGAACCTGGGATACAAAATAATGTATAAAATTCGTGAAAATTAACTGGGCGGTTTGTCAGTGCCTGCCTATGTGAGCTATTTGGAATTTGCGTCATTAACCTCGGTAGATGTAGAACATTCATTTTTCTTGCACAAACATATGTGCAGACCAACCTGTTCAAATTCAACAGCCACGACTGCAGAACGAATATTAGTCGTGACGTGAGCATGTATGCTAATGCGATGACAGACTTCAGTCATTCTGAAAAATACATTATGTATTAATTTTACATTTTTGCTTTTATTTGCCTACGTATGTTCTTCTGTCAACCATATGAGGTAGTGGTAGCTACCGGTGTTGGACTCTGGACTAGTTTCCTGACCCTGACAATGATATTACTTTTTTTAATGCAAATGTAAAGATTTAATATAAAAATATAAATGAAGCAGTATATCTGTGTGTCCCAACCCAAGGGGGGCACCCCTTCTGACCCCGGGGGGGAAATCTGGCCAAGTTGGGGAGGGGGGCCGCCCCCGTTCCCCAGGGGGGGGCCCTTCCTTTTTCCCCCCCCCCCCCCCCCCCCCCCCCCCCCCCCCCCCCCGCCCCCCCCGGGCCGCCGGCCCGGGGGGGGGGGGGGGGGCGGCCCCCGCCCCGGGGGCGCGGCCCCCCCCCCCCCCCCGGCCCGCGTTTTTCTTTTTTCCCTTCTCTCTTTGGGGTCCCCCCCCCGTTTGGGGGTTTCCCGGCCGGGCGGGGGGGGGGGGGGGGGAAGGAACGGGGGGGGGGGGGGGGGGGGATGTCAACCCCCCCCCCCCTTTTTACACCCCCCCCCCCCCTTTTTCCCCCCCCCCCCCCCCCCCCCCCCCCCCCCCCCCCCCCCCCCCCCCCCCCTCCCCCCCCCCCCCTTTCCCCCCCCCTTTTCCCCCCCCCCCCAACCCAACTTCCCCCCCTTTTTCCCCCCCCCCCCTCCCTCCCCCCCCCCCCCCCCCCCCCCCCCCCCCCCCCCCCCCCCCCCCCCCTCTCCTCCCTTTTTTTTCTTTCCTCCCCCTCTTTTCCCCCCCTTTTTTCTCCCCCCCCCCCCCCCCCCCCCCCCCCCCCCCCCCCCCCCCCCCCCCCCCCCCCCCCCCCCCCCCCCCCCCCCCCCCCCCCCCCCCCCCCCCCCCCCCCCCCCCCCCCCCCCCCCCCCCCCCCCCCCCCCCCCCCCCCCCCCCCCCCCCCCCCCCCCCCCCCCCCCCCCCCCCCCCCCCCCCCCCCCCCCCCCCCCCCCCCCCCCCCCCCCCCCCCCCCCCCCCCCCCCCCCCCCCCCCCCCCCCCCCCCCCCCCCCCCCCCCCCCCCCCCCCCCCCCCCCCCCCCCCCCCCCCCCCCCCCCCCCCCCCCCCCCCCCCCCCCCCCCCCCCCCCCCCCCCCCCCCCCCCCCCCCCCCCCCCCCCCCCCCCCCCCCCCCCCCCCCCCTTCATATTTGTATTGACAAAAACTTACAACATCTATTTTGAAGAGTGGTGAGTTTGAAAAGCTATTATAATAATTGCCCTAAATATAAGAAAATTTATTGGTTGAAAAAAAAAACTACCATTATCCTTTAAACTTTTAAAATCGAAATTCTGTAATTTTCCGTCACATACTCAGTGTAATTTATTATCTATATGAAACTGAATTAATGGAATCTATTAATTATTTGAAATAAAATTTCTCGTTATAAGTAAAAGAGATTTAATTACTTCCAGATCATTACTGTGAGGCAATAACCATTTTTACTAAGATTCAAAATTCTCAATTGGTATTAATGTAAATAATTGTGATACTCTCGAGCTCTTATTGGTTATGAAACAAATAAAGGCTTTTAGATTGCAACTATAATTTCAAAAAGTTTTAAAGTTTTAATATAATTAAAATTTAATTTTCTCTCCCTTCCTTAAAATGATTTTTGTTTACTGCAAATTATTCCAAACGTAGTAGTTCATTATCTTATTGTTTCAGTTAATAATTTTCTAGGAAAATAATGTTCGTCCTTACACTGCAAGAGTTACTGCATAGTATCTTGAAGAATCCAATGTTGCATTATTTCCATAGGTTGAGAGTTTTCCAGATTTATCGCTAGTAGAACTTATGTGAGATATGATTAAAACTTGGCTGTGTAATTTACAGCATTCAACGAATAACTTCCATGGAGTCCTGCATCGAATTCGGAGACTAAAATAACCTACCCTAAGTAACAGTACATTCATCATCTCATTTCGGGGATTCATCTTTTGAGAATTGCATCTTTATTGAAATTTTTATTCACACATTTCCCCGCATTTTAAGTTTTTTGGTGTTGCTTGAGCCATACATAGTACATAATTTCATTAATGTTCTCATTTTTATGAGCAGTAATATTGACCAGTATATGCCCACTTTTATTAATTATTTATCGACATCCCCTACTTTAGTGCCAATGAGTAAAAAATAGATGCGGATCTATTTCCCATATACCAATTTTACTTCTCTGTCCATTAAAGTTCGGGGTTACTATATTCAGTTGCTTTAAAAAAGGACACACGAGGAGCAGAAATAAAGATCCTTTCAGACAGTCAGGTGGTACAAAAAAGCTTTAAGTTCCTTTACTTATGAGTCTAACTTAGTCTGAGAATGTCTACAAACAGTACTGGTAAGGTACAAGAAGGTTATCCTGATGTGTATGCCAGGGCATGAAGGAAATGGGAAGAATGAAATTGCTAATAGCCTTGCAGGATCATCATACATCAGACCAGAACTGTTATGTTGAATATCTAAAAGTCACACAAGTGACGAGGCCAAAAAATGGAAAAAGGAACATAAATCCTCCTACGAGAAGGTAACTCTATATTCAAGACAAGCGAATAATTTTATAAACCACTCGTAGAAAAGGGCTAGAGAGCTACTCAAACTCAGCAAACCAGAGTTAAAGATACTAACAGGCCTTCTTACAGATCATTGCCCACTAACGGATCATCTAAAAAAAATGCGGGGCAAAGTTGAAAGCGACATATCTCGCTTCTGTACAGATGAATTGAATACTGTGGAACACATATCTTGCTCACGCAAAATACCAATCTTCCAAAGGCTACGATATTTGGAGCAGTTAGCCACAATACCTTTCGAAGTGGGTAACGCATCCCTTAAGAAAGTTTTATACAGAAGCCTAGACATTGATGGGTACACACAGATATAATGGTTGTCACAAAAGATCTATTTAAGTCGAAGTAAAGAGATGACTTTAGGGACTTAACAACCCACTAGCAATCTAAACTAATTTAATCCATTTTCTTACTGCTCCATATTTTGATTCACCCTGTGATTCTTTCAAAACAGTAATTTCTCAGATAGAATGAGATATCCTCATTTATAGTCCTGGTAATAATACTGATTTTGGACAGTATAAATATATCCATTGATCACCTCATAATAAACCTGACTGAATGTTAATGTCTCGTATTATGAACATGATATGAATGTTTATAACAGGATATAGATATCCTGTAACGAAGTGTTTTCTCCGGTAATAATTATCTATTGTAATTTGACCGAATTGGGTTCTTCTTTTACTTTCATACAGCCTGTATACAAGTACAAATATTGATATTTCTTTTAAAACCGTTTTGAATCAGAGGGCAATTTATTTTCAGCAGTCCAGCATTTGGAA
Source organism: Rhamnusium bicolor (assembly GCA_029963845.1). Classification (NCBI taxonomy): domain Eukaryota; kingdom Metazoa; phylum Arthropoda; class Insecta; order Coleoptera; family Cerambycidae; genus Rhamnusium; species Rhamnusium bicolor. Next base: position 106,611 of record JANEYF010002787.1, read on the forward strand.
TAACAATTATTTTACAAACATAATTGTTCCAAACCGGTTTCTTTTCAGGGTAATTTTGGTTGGTTTTAATATCTTAATGATAAATCAATTGATGTATTTATACTAAACAGCAGCTCACTGAAGCCAACTAAGAGGAAATAATGTTTGTTTAATTTAGTTTAATTTCAAACCAAGTTGCAAACATTTGTTAATGGTACAGAAATATGTTTCTATTTGTTTTTAATAATTTACCGGATAGGATATTAGTTGATTTAATTTTAATATTAAGACATGGCCGTTTGAATTAATTTCTTTTTGGAAACATAGTTTTAAATTATGAGAAAGCGATTCCCAGCCTCAGAATATTTTATAAACATTTGTTTATATTAAATAATGCAGAGAATTTGTTTAAAGTAAGGTGCGCCAAGATAGCCTGAAATACGTTTTCAACTCACGTATATTAGCTAAATAGCCGCTCATCGTGCAGGGTCATGTGAATTTCTAACGTGGTTTTTGGGAATAAAACCACACGTGTCGGCAAGAATAGTCAGTCAGCAATTGAGCAGTAAGTGACCGTCCGAAAATCCAGTGTGTTACCTCATCAACAGTGGTAAGAATTATTTCCACTATTTAATTGTATCTCTGTCATTTGCCGATTGTCTCCAATTACCTGCTTTATTTTTCTTTCCGTCATTGTCAAGTATCTACGAATGTCTGCTATTTCGATAGGCCAGAGATATTCTGGACATTTTACGATTCATTAATAAAAATAGGTTATCTGTTCAATAACGAGCACTGGAAATATTCGGCTGTTACTATTTAGTGTTGACGTAAAGATAAGATTTTAACGCCTCAATCTCTGGAAAGAACCCTATCTCAGTCATAGTTAACTTGACAACAATGATATCCTAACACCTCAATCTCTGGAAGAGATTTCATAAGGTACACGTTAAGTGACACGAGTGAGATTTAACGCCTCGATCTCTGGAAGGAATCTCACGAGGTGCCCCGTGAGGTAATGCTTAGTCCGTTTCGTCCGACACCCGTGTTCACTAAACTTAAGTTGTACAGAAAAAAAATCTCGGAGTTGATGTAATAACCTATCACTTTAATCTATCACTAGCTACCGAAAGTTAATCTCCAATATCTCAATACACTCATGCATATCTCTGATTTAGTTAGTTTATGATTAAAAACCCGAATTAATAAAACTGAACTTCTGTGCTATATAATTAGACGAGCATCGGAAATACCCGATTGTCATTATTGATTGTTGACGTAAAGGTAGGATTCTAACGCCTCGATCTCTGGAAAGAGTTTCATCTCAGTCATAGTTGAATTAGTACCAATGATATACTAACACTTGGATCTCTGGAAGGGACTTCATTAGGTGCACGCGAAGCGGAACAAGTGAGGTTTTTTCACACGTCGATCTGTGAAAGAAATATAATGAAGTTCCCCGGGCTATAATATACGAATCGTTCCGTCCGTCACACGAAGTCAAGAAACCCTAAAAAGGTACATTAGGAGTTAATCTAAAGATATAGTGCACCCCGAATTAGAAAGTCATATATACCGCCTGTCCCTGGACTGATACCCTGCAATTGTGTTATCATTGTACTCTGTAACCACTTACCATTGAATATACCTGCTGGACCGACCGCCTACCGTAATACCGCTTTAAGCACTAGTGACTATAGATTTATTAACCACTTGCTGTAGATACCAGTAGTAGTAGTTGCCGTAACTTGGCTCTATTTGATATATCTGCTCATCGTTCTTGTATTATCATAACCTCTTGTTTGGTTCCTTTAATGCTTAGTTGTAATATAGGCTAGTATCTACGTTGCATAATAAAATAACTGTTTTGTATTTTTTTCTTCTGTGAAGCAGTCCTCAATAAAATTGAGCAAGTGAAGTAGAAATTCTGGCTTTTATTTAAAACAAAGTTATAAATAGTAAATTTGTTTGTAAACCGAGAATCATTTTCGGCAGGCAAGTTATCCACTTCCACGAAACCGACAAACATACACACAGACCCCTCGACACACTGTATCTTCACTGAGTTATCCTAACTTCTATCTTACCGCTGATAGAATTTAAGTGGTATTCCTACAGTTTAAGAAAGGAACTGGCATTTGTGACCGTACCGTAATAAAAGTTCAACGTACCGCTGCTATATTAAATAGTGCCAAAGTGACACTTCATCTCTTGTACAGGTAGACAAAAGACAAGTGGAAGAAAGTGACGCCACAATCCTTACAGGACGATAGTGTCGTGTGGATGTCTAAAAATAGAAATCCTATGTACCTCAAAAATTAAACTATGGATATTGTTATTTCGTATACAACAAATGTAAATATCCTATGGATATTTTAGAATGGATAACTATAAGTCATCTCAGACAGTTATAATAAGGTTGTCTAGGTATTTTACTTTTGGTCCTAAATGCGATAATCATTTCTACATACATCTCTAGAAAATTTTAGGATATTCTAAACTACAAACTTGACAACTAAAACAAAAGATACTATTTTTAATGTATCGATTCTAGTCACACTATGAGTTCACGAAGATTTTTTTCATTTTGTTTGTTTTTCCAGCAAGAGATTTAACTATTACTCATATGGACACGTGCATTGGATTATCTCAAAAATAAATGGTTCCATAATCGCAACAAAAAACTTCTCCGTCAGTTTAAAAATATGCCTTATGTTTAAAGTAATAAATAAGAAAGTTGAAATGGCATATCAGCTTAAAAGCTTTTTTTAATAGTTCAAAGTGCTTGAATATGATGGAATAGGATTACGTTGTTTTTAAAACATATTTTTTTTATATTCATCATTATTCTGCGCTATACAGTGATGGATGTCGTTGAAGGTTATGTATTTATTTCAAATGTAATGGACTTGAAAATTGTAAAGAGGCGTTAGACTTTTTAAGTTGTTATCCTTCGTGTTATAAAATACACATAAAAGTAGGCTTTCCTAAATTCATTTTATCTTTGATGTTACTTAATTTTGGAATTTTCAATTCACATGCAAAATTAATTATTTGTTGGTATATTGTAAGTAATCTAAAATCACACGATTCCTCACGTGATTTTATGAATAAAATTTCAAACTAAGGTACAAATTTAACATAATAAGAATGTGACAAAAATAAAGATTAAAAGAAAAATGTAATATTTGAAAATAAGTGAAAGTATTATATAAAAATATAAAGTCGGCATTATATGTTTCAGCTTATAATTAACAGGAGTCACAAAATCTTCTAGTTTCAAGTGTTTCGCACAAATTTCTTCTAAGTACACTTGCATCAAGTCCATACTTTCATACCTAGAATTTTTATCCAAGCTTTACAAATATTGTATCGGGTTATTCATTATAAATTACCCACCCTTTATCATTGTTATTATGGCCTATAGAAAAAAAAAACTTTAAATAAAAGTTGTGTGGTTATGAATGAATTTTTTTTTAAATGCTATTAAAGGTACAGTAGCGTGCAGATTTCAGCGGATCCAAAAAAAATTTTTTTTTTAATAGGACACCCAGTATATTATTAAATTTTTGGAATGATCCTTTGTTCCTGATTTCAAAAATATACCATATGTTACCCCTACCATGTACCGTTTTTGGGTTATTAAACGTCGAATGTCTTAATTAAACTAGTTACTGTAAATATGGAAAAGTTAACATTATTAAAGTGAGCTAGAAAAATGACAACTATTATGTTTGATAAGTGACATTTCTTTAATGAAATAATCAAAATGGTTTACAGGGAGGGAGAAAAAGTCCAAATATTTACTTGTTATATACAAAATAACAAAAGAGAACGTGCAGCAAAAAGAGCATATAGGGTGTTGTATCCAAATCGTCCAACACCATCAGAAAATACGTTCAAAAATATTTACCGAAAGATGAATAATACTTCCAGTTTTAGTAGAAAAAAGCGTGTAGTTCAAGAAAACCAGGAAGAACAGCTATATATAGGTACTGCTTCATTTCGAAGGTAAGCTTTATTAGCGAATAGACTTTTTTGAAACATTGTATTATTTTTTAGAAAATTCTGAATGTAGTATAAATAATGCAGTCGATCAATTAGGTAAGTTATTCCAAAATCTAATGTACGTTAAAAAATAACAGCTACAGACCATATACAATTTTACCGGTAAAAGTTTTAACAGAGGCTCATAAAAGAAAAAGGCTGGACTTTTGCCGCCAGATGATTCGAAAATTGGATCCCGATTTTTTTTACTAAAATATATGAATCATCCTTTTCTACGGCAGGAGTTTTTAATGAGAAAAATCGAAGGTCGTGGGAAAACAAGCACAACAGAAAAAGATTGGTAAAACAAATAAAAAAATCAGGAAGAAAAACTTTTAGCGTTTGGTGTGGAATTTTCAGAAACAAAGTAGTTGGGTTTATATTTTATGATTATACTTTAACTGGAGTTACCTATTTGGAAATAATTATCCCAGAAGCAGAAAATATTCTTCTGCAGAATTTTCCGGAAGCCGAACTTGATGATATGATTTGGAGGCAGGATGGGGCAACTCCGCATAGTGTCCTTCCCGTTCATTTAAATAATGTATTCCCAATATGGATAGGGAATAATGGACCTATTAAATTGCCACCTAACAGTCCGGATTTGACCAATGTGGATTAATTTTTTTGGGGATTTCTAGAAGACATTGTCAATAATAATAATAATAATAATAATAATAATAGTGCTTATCCCCAAAAAGGGGGATCTTTCCGACCCGAGGAATTATAGGCCGATCACCTGCCTTAACTCCTGCTACAAGATATTTACACGTATCTTGTATGCTAGGACGCTGAGGTCTGTTGATCCGGTCTTCCAGCAGATACACGAACAGCGTGGTGTCAAGAAGGGCATGGCAGGTTGCAAGGACAGCCTGCTGATAGACCGCTGTATTACACAGGATTCTGTGCAATACAAGCGGAATCTATCGATGGCCTGGATTGATTACCGCAAGGCATTTGATACAACATCGCATGAGCTGTTGTTGTACTTGCTCGAATGTCTTGCGGTACCAGCACCACTAGTGAGATGCATAGAGCAGCTGCTACCGCTCTGGAAGACCCGCTTCACCGTAATATCAGGTGCACAGCGGGTCACGACAGGGCAGGTGGCATTTAGGAGAGGAGTTTTCCAGGGTGACTCCCTAAGTCCTCTCCTCTTCTGCATCTCACTGCTGTCGTTGTCTGTTGGGCTCCGCCAAACCCGCGGATATCAATGTGGGCCACCCGGCGACCGGAGGCATAAGGTCACCCATCTATTTTATATGGATGACCTTAAACTTTATGCCTCCGGAGAGCGCGAACTACAAAACGCTCTTAGGGTGGTCGAAGAATATACGCGGGCAATTGGTATGGAGTTCGGGTTGGACAAATGTGCAGTCGTCCACCTCAAGAGAGGACGATGCGGGGAATTCCCTGAAGATGCGCAGCTCGAAGACGGAAGCATCCTAAGACATCTGGATGCCGGAGAGACCTATACATATCTGGGTGTGCAACAAAGGCACATCCAGGATGTATCACAAATAAAAGATTCTCTCCGCGGTAAGTACAGACACCGCCTCCGAAAGATTTGGTCTTCCGAACTTTCGGGGAAGAACAAGGTGTCTGCAACTAATATGCTTGCCGTTCCAATTCTGCTCTACTCCTTCGGAGTAGTAAAGTGGAGGGTAGATGAGCTGCGCCAATTAGATAGGGATACCCGCAAGATGATGAATATTCACAGAAGTATTCATCCTAGATCGTCCGTTCCTCGTGTGTACCTCCCACGTCAACGGGGGGGGCCGAGGACTCTTGAGCTTGGAGTGTACGCATGGCAGAGTAGTACTGAGTATGGCATGTAACATACTCAGGAGCTCAGATCCCCTCTTGCGGTTCGTAAAACATCACGAAACTGTAGGAGTGGGAGCAGGATTGTTCAAGGCAGCAAAAAGAGCCGCAGATGAACTCGGTCTCGCATTTGACATCAGGCGAGGAGGCCGGCGAGGTGCTGATGTTGAGTCAGTCACCGAACTTCAGCCAAATCGTCTGAAAGCCCGAATTAGAGCTGCCGAACAGGAGAAACTGTTTCGGCAGCACGTCGATAAACCCCAGCATGGTGTCTTCTATAAGAACATAGAAACACTGGGTTTATCGACCAGGCTGACCTTCGCCTTTCTAAGGTCAGCAGGGCTTAAGTCGGAGACCGAGGGATTCATTATGGCCTGTCAAGATGGTGTTATCAACACCTTGGTCTACCGTAGCCGCGTGTGGCGTGTAGAGGTTCCTGATATCAACTGCAGGACCTGCCATCAGGCGCCGGAATCGCTCATGCACTTACTATCTGCATGCCCTATATATGCGATTTCGGCCTACATCCACCGACATAACGCGGCTTTACGAGTGCTATACTACCATCTAAGGCACTCGTACGGGGTAGACCAGACACCAGTGCTGCCTTACGTCCCCGGAGATATTGAGTCCGTTGTCGAGAACGAGAAATGCCGGATTTACTGGAACTACTCGTTCCCGACTGTCAGGCTAATCCAAGCCAACAAGCCTGACATAGTCCTCCTCGACCATCAACTCAAGGTGATGTATGTCATCGAGTTCTCGGCACCTGCGGAGAAAAACATCACCTTGAAGGAGGAGGAGAAACGGACCAAATATCGCGATCTCCGGTACGAGCTCCAAGTGCTGTACCCAGGCTACTCAGTCAAAATGGTCGTCCTTATTATCGGTGTACTCGGAGGGATAAAGCCTACGCTGCTCTCGGAACTGAAGATCATACCGGCCTGCCAAAAATCAGCCGAGTGGCTGGCAGGCCAAATGCAGAAGGCGGTCACTAACCCTGCGGGATGTGGGGAGTGGCTGTAGTAAAAATAATAATAATAATAGTATTGAAGTCATTAAAGACAGGATTAGATTTGAAATAAACAATCTGAATGTAAATAATGAAGCCATTTCTGGTGTAATTATAAATATAAGGAAACGTTATCAATTATGCATTGACAGTAATGGTGGACACATCGAACATCTTTTATGAGTTATCATTTATTTATATTTAAATTTCCTAAATAAATCTTTGTTATCTATTTTATATAAATATTTGATTTTTTTCTTCCTCACTGTAAACCATTTTGTTTATTTCATTAAAGAAATGTCACTTATCAAACATTATAGTTGTCATTTTCATGGCTCACTTTAATAATGTTAACTTTTCCATATTTACAGTAACTAGTTTAACTAAGACATTCGACGTTTAATAACCCAAAAACGGTATAAGGTAGGGGTAACATATGGTATATTTTTGAAATCAGGAACAAAGGATCATTCCAAAAATTTAATAATATACAGGATATCCCACTTAAAAAATATGTTGTTTTTTGTATCCCCTGAAATTTGCAGGCTACTGTACTTTTGATAGCATTTTTACAAAACATAGTCATAACCACACAACTTTTATTTAAAACTTTTTTTTCTATAGGCAATAATAACGATGATAAGAGGTGGGTAATTTATAATGAATAACCCTGTACCTCTTTGAAGGATTAGGTATTATGAAAAACAATGTCTTTGCAGATTGCTTAGGACATCCAAAAACACTGCAGGTTCTAATGGATGAAGACATAATTATAAATCGAAAATAAAGTGGTTGAAACACAAAAATTCATACGAAAAATTCACAATTAACCAAAGTTTGACCAAAACAAGGCAACTAACGGAAACGGAAGTTGGAATTAGTTGAGCTGATGAAAACATGCCCTGTAATAATGAGAAAATATTATGCTACCATCTATTGCTGACATCGGTATCAATTTCATTACAATTCGTGGTGTGCTATCTCGGTTAAAAATCTGTTTCAATTGATCATCAATGCCTAAAATATTTATCGTAAATAGTCCTCTGCGCCTAATATGAAGATATCTAATTATTATTATATAATCCTTAGTAACGTATACAGCAAGCCACTATTTTGAGATGTGTGCTATTGTCTAAAGGCACTGTATTGAACTAACTAGCCAGTCTCTTTGTACTTTGTATTTAATCTTTTATATGACACTTAATTCATTTCCCATTTAAGATACAATTGAAACATTTAAAAATATGCGGTAATACAATAAATAATAAATATAGATATTCTATACTCAACCTAAATATATTACACATAATAAATATGATTTTAGCTATTATAAATATAACTTTTACATACATGTTCCCAACATACTTTAGCTAAATATATTACTCTGTTCTGAGATCAAATAGAAGGATGTAAGAGTATAACATCTCTAAAGGAAAATTTTAGATTAACTGGTTAAAAATGAAATTGTGTCAAACAGCTGAATGTTGAACATTTTCTGTTTCAAATATAATTATTAATGGTACTCTGAAATGAAATTTCACTATACTGCTATATTTCAATTTTATCATGTTTCATTACTTTAGGAAACACTGTTTGTAACCAATTCTTTCCACTAGCTGTTTGCCCTAAAAACAAAATTTCCAGGCAGATTGTTTGAAATTTCATTTATATGACAAATTCATGCAACCAACGAGATTAAAATCCTCTATGTCGTTGTTTCAACGCTAGCACATTCACATACTGATATAGAGTTATAAAGTATCAAATAATTAATACTCAACCACTTTACACTTTTCTGGTATTTTTTTTTGTGTTTAAGCTAAATAAATGCATTTTACAAATTTAGTCGACAAAATAGTTCATCTCTGTATTTCAACTAAAATCCCAAAGTAAAATTAAGCAAAACAGTTATATGCATATATTATTATCAGACTTAAGCTGTTTAACATGAGTAAAGAAAAAAACTAATAAAATAATTTTTTTTTTCTAAAAATGCGGAGCAATAATATGTCAGATTTTTTGAAATGAGAAAAGATATTTTAAATTCAATGGAGAATAGTAAAACGCCTTACTTAGCATAACACAGATAAGAAAGAAAAAGCTATAGTTTCTACGGGGTACAACAAAACCATATCACAGTTCTGAGATAATAAATCAAAACAAGAACTGAAATTTGTATGCTCAAAATATTGTATGACCACCACCAGATATCTGTCTGACACTTTCTGCAAAAGCTATCTACAAGTGTATCAAATATTTCTTCTAGAACATGGTCTCATACATGGGGCAAAGTAATCCTGTTTATAAAGAGATGTGTTCTAACTAAATAGATATGTTAAAAGTAATTTTAATGTATAGGTTGAGGAGATAATGACTGTAAGTGTGGTATAGTGATAGTAATAGTAATAATAGTAATTTTTATTAATTCCATTTGACCTTACAAATTTGGTATAGGACAAGTCACACAGCACATATATAACACAATACGTAGATAAAATTTTTACAAATACAGATACATATTATGTAGATTAAAATAATTCTAAAGTAGCTCATACAATAAAAATTAATAATTAAAATATTCAGTTGTACCATAAAAACACTATTTTATAAGAAAATCTGTAACCCTTGTTTAAAATGATTTAGTATTTTGGACATTTTTAATGTATTTAGGCAATTTGTTATATATTTGTATACCCATATATGCAGGATGACGTTCAGAAACAGTGAGGTTATGCAATCGCAAAAAAATAGTTTTGCCCACCCCTTCTAGTGTAGTTGTGATAAAAGTTATTTGTTTTAAATTTATCTTGATTTTGTCTGACAAACAGTAAAACCTCTAAAATATATATGCATAGTATATACAATAATTTCAGGTTTTTGAATAAATTTCTACAAGAGGTAAATGGTAGTACGCCCATTATCGATCTTACCGCCTTCTTTTTCAATTTAAAAACTCTATTAATAAATTGATGAGGACATCTCCAAAATAGTATACCATATCTTAGTCTAGAATAAATTTGAGCATAGTAATATGATAGCATAATTTCTCTACTACTTATTTCACTCAGCCTGTACAGAGCATAGCAGACTGGTGCAAGTTTTTTGCACAGTGCTCAACATGTGTATCCCCTCTAAGGTGGATCTATGTGTATACCTAAAAATTTAACGGTACCAACTTGAGCTATGGTTTTCTTATCATTTGTTATTAAGAGTGACGCAGTAATTACTTTAGACATTGGGGTAAAATTATTGAATACAGTTTTTTCAGTATTTAATATTTATCTATTGTCATTATACCACGAAACAAATTTACGTAGCATTCTCTATAACGTTGATCTTATTATCTCTAGAGCATAAATAACTTGTCATCAGCAAACATCATTTAATTATTCTCTGACGTTATATTAGGTAGGTCATTTACAAATAAAAGAAAAAGAAAGGGCCCTAGTACAGATCCTCGAGGGACACCATATTCTATTTCTAATGCTGTTGATCTAATTTTATTTATTTCAACTAATTGTGATCTACCTTTTAAATAACTTTTAATTAAATCATTTATTTTACCTCTCAGTCCATAAATATTTATTCGATTCAAGAGTATATCATGATTCACCAGTTCGAAAGCTTTACTCAAGTCCATAAATAGTCTTATAGTTTTTTTGTTTTTATCTAGTTGTTCATATAGTTTATCTAAGAAATTATAAATTGCTGCTTGCGTAGATTTTCCTTTGGTAAACCCGTGTTGGGTATTGTGCAAAATATCGTATTTTATGATAAATAACATTATTTTGTTAAAAATCATCCGTTATAATATTTTTGATACTGTTGATAGCAGCGATATAGGTCGATAATTTTCAGTACTATTAGCATCTCCCTTTTTATATATTGGTACCACTTTGGCAATTTTTAATATATCCGGAAAGATACCTTCAGTTAGTGACATATTTATTAAGTCAAGTCAGTATATTATTCTCTTAAATATAAATAAGTATAGCAGCTACTCGATGTAGTCCAGAAATTGAAAATTTTGATCAAAAGCACCATGAAAATTTTGCATTACTTTATTGATAATATTGACTGTATTGTAAAGAGTATATGTATGTAAAGTCTGCATTTAGATGTCGATTCCAACTAACTTTGATGAATGTCCAACCCCGAACTCTCCGACTATCAGAAAATCTTGTATACATGAATTAATCAGTATACATAGATTACTTTCATTTATCTCCAGGTGATATGCTCTCTTGAGTGAGCGAAACACGTCTTAATTTGGGAGTCAGATTAAATTCCCACAAACGTGTTGTAGTTAAATAGAAATTTTGGAAACAGTCGCATCGCGATACCTTTCAACTAAAGTTCTGCGAAAGGAGAAAGGCATATTTAGTACCGACAGTGCCCTAACCTATAATGGATTTTCTTGGGCCACCAGCTCTCAGTCCCTTCATCAAAAAACCAGTTTTATTGAAAGTAATTAGAAGCCGAGGTATCACACTCTGTAAAACATACTTAAAAACACAAAGAATTCCATATTTTAAAAGTGAAAAGAATTAAAACCATACATTGATAAAAAAATCTTACAGTATGGCTGCTTTCATAGGTTTACGTGTCTTCGTCACTCGGTGGCACGTGTTGTGATATATTGTTACTCAATCGTGTATCCTGAGTGATGTATTTGTCTGTTAGAGCTGATTTAGATAAACTAGGTAGCCTTACATTTATCCATCTATTGGTATGTCCTATATATGACTTGTTGCAGTCCTGGCATGGTATTTATTATATTTTTGACTTTCTAGGACAATTTTTTCTTTGAAGCTAGAATCCAAAGTTGGCAGTATCGGTAGATGATTAAAACTCAGTTTAAACTACTTCTGTGTTGTACTAGATGGCAAAGAAATCAAAAATGTGAATATAAATTAGAAAATAAGTAAATACATACAAGATTTGTAAGCAAAAACGGATTTCCGCGTATGTTGGGTTGCTTAGTTACTGTATATTGCACTTAACAATGAGACGTGTCTCTTCATAACTTCGATAAACATTAATGTGTTTATTTGTCCAGCCCAAATTCATACTATATAGAATAAATAATAAATGCTTGAGACAACTCTTTGTGTGTCGCTTATAGTTGGAAATTTAAAAGGTTTTGTAATAAATATAATTTCGTCATGCTCTTGTCATAAAGCTTTTACGCCAATTATACAATCGAACGGTACCTGAGTTTGCCATTAAAAAGTCCTTTGACTCTTCAATACCGATTTTTTCTCTTATACATTATTTATCTTTTTTATTGTGAACAATTACTTCAGTTGATGGAATATTACGAATATTTGAATAAGTAAAGCAGAGATACCGGTTCTATAAAACTGCTTATATGTCTGTAAAAATGTTATAATATACAGGATGTTTTCAAAAATGAGGAAAAAACTTCAGAGGATTTCTTCTTTCACCAAATTAAAAAAAAGCTCCAAAGGACGTGAGGTCAAAAAAACTATTTTATTGATACAGAGCGATAAAAATGATCTTAAATGACAGATTTTTGTAGAGTATTTTTTCTTAAAAATGAAACAAACACTAAAACAAAATTCGGTAAAAATTCTAATTTAAAATGGTTTGACCAATTGGTGAATTTGTTTTTGTCAATCGAAATTTGAACTAATTTGAGGATAAACACAAAACATAACCAAATTTTATAATTTTGAGCTATTTGTTTCTCTATGTTGAAATTAAAATGAGTCTAGTGACCATATGTTGACAGCTTCGTTTGATGTAGATTTTCCAATTTTATTCCTATTTACTATTACGTCCTAAAGTTACATACGCACGATAGGGGTGTAGCAGATGGTATTAAAAGAGTTGAAACAAAGATTACAAAAATAAAACATTTATTTAAATAGGCATAACAATTATAAAATATTTAACTTTATTAGAAGTAAGTGCATAGAACTCTATTTTGATTAATACCACCAGCTGGCCCATGTCTGGGGAGATTTGCCAAGCTCTCATTTCTATCTTACTTGTCTTGCCACCAAAACCTAACTAACTCCAGTCTATCGTTTTACCCTCTACCTTCCTATCCAGCACTGTTGGCTGACCTCAATTAGGTCCAAATGTACAAATTCTCTATTGTTTATACTTTAGATTTTAAACAATAAATGTAGACTCTGCTATTTTAATAAACAATACCAAACGTTAAAAATATTATTTTATTTTAAATGGACTAATAATAAATAAAATAAATAATAAAACTGAATAATTGAAATTAATAATTTATGACTATTGACAGTATTTTATACAGCTCTGTTAAATTTTTAGTTATATTCATGATACAGATTTTATTTACCTTTATACTTATTTTCTTCAGCATTTTTCACAAAATCATTTTGTATATCTATCGCGTAGTTTACAGTATATCATTAAAAATAAATAATTCTTATAGTCCTAAGTCATGATTTCACAGAACTGCACGTGCGTCGATCGCCATCATCTACGCATAATTCTTGGACGGGAATCTAAGAATCTTTAAGTACGCACCTGATTCAAAATAGCATCATTTTCATTTTGTGTAATTTTATTGCCTTATGGTGTCCTGGCTTTCTTAAGTGAACCAAATTCCCCAACATTTCGATCTAACTTTTGAAATAGGGATCGGTGGGGCTGTACTCTTTCAGGAAATTGTTCCTGATACATATCACTAGCTCTCCGTGAATTTCGATTACACATGTAATATTTGAGCATATCTCGCTTTTCAAAATCCGAAAAGGGCATTTTTGAATAATAGTTAACCGGAATGAATTAAAATAACTCATAGAGTCATAGACAAGCGAAATGTGACAGTTACCCGTTATTGTTTTATTTGGTATTCTAAATATCCAAAGCCGCCTTATTAGACATTATTTTTGGTTGTTAGTTATTTATCAGTATTGTTGTTGTTCTTTGTTAAAATTTATTTATTGTGCTATTACTGTGTTCCTACCTGTTAATTTAATTTTTATAGTTTCATTGTTAATAATTTAATTAATTATTAATTATGAAAAATAATAAAGTAACGTTAATCTAAAAAGTGTTTTTTTTTCGTGATGATGGTTTACAGTTACGAAACATTTAGCAACATAAAAGTTTGATACATCAATGAAGTCGGAGGTTCAAATGCTACAATAAAATGCAATAAAAAATACAGGTCCGTATTTAAAATAACGTCTTGATGAAGGTTGCGAAAAGACGAAACGTCTTATAAAAAAATTTTTTACGATATCTTGTAAAGAATAAAAAGTGCCAATGACAATGTGTATTTAGTTCTTCGATTACTCTTCAAATGACGCCAAGAAAAAATAAAAACGAAAATTCAACCATTTACTTTTTTCAAAAAATCTCAAGAACGGCAAGAGATATTTTCGATTTCTCAACGGCATATTCCTGACCGCCAAATTTTGCAACTTTGTCCTAATTTGACCGATGTTGTATCTCTTACCGTTTCCGAGATCCCTGTAGTGAAAAGCGAATTTGTTACAACCTGTATGCAACCAATGGAACCAGGATAGAGGCAGAGAGTTGCGCTACTATGTGGGAATGAAGAACTTTCCCGTATATGATTATATTGAGCTTGGCAATTTATCCGCTGGTGATGTTGGTTGGCCTAGTAGTAGTTCAGTAATCGTAGCTATTTAAAAGCGTACAGGTGCGTGCATGACGATCTTTGTCGCATAAAACGATGTCAGCAATGACACCATCGTTACCGTTTGTGCATAAACTAAAAAAAAATATTGGAAACTACAATGACAATAAAAGAGATTTCTAGAAAAAATAATAAAATAATTATTGCGCAGTACATAAGCATCCTTTCAAGTCTAACATGTATAGAAAGTATATTTTATACTAACGCATTCAAATAATAATAACAGTCTAAAATATAAAAACTAGAGGTATTTATAATCATATCATGTTTTCATGCATAAATACCAAGCAAATAAAACGTCATATTTTTTAAAACAACAGAGATGGTTCATATATTCTAAGTTCTCTATGCAATCAAGGTAGTTTTCATTAACCTAATAGCCATACATTGCGGAAATCATATCTACCAAGTCTATACAAAAATGTTTTGGAACGAAAGATACTTATGTGGATGACAGTGGATGAAACAACTTACTTTCGGTGTAAAAAGGTTATTAAAGTTATAGGTACTAAGAATTATTAGTGTTCAAAAGGATTTGTTTATGCAGCAAAAGTCGGGCTAAAAATAATAAACTAAAAAAATGTTTTAGACAAGAACCTGAGATCAAAACAATGTGCGTGTCTGCCCATGTGAAATATTTAGAATTTGAGCCATTAACCTCGATAGATGTGGAACGTTCAGTTTCCTTGTACAAACGTATGTATAGACCAAATTGTCCAAATTTAACATCCACGAATGCAGAATGGATATTTGTTGTGACGTGACCATGTATGCTACTGAGATGGCGGACTTCGGTCATTCTGAATAATACGTTGTAACAAGCTGTATGTATTTGATTATTCATTTTATACTCTTTATTTGTCCACGTGTGTCCTTCTATCAACCATATGAGGTAGTAGTAGCTACCGGTTCTGGACTCTGGCGTAGTATCCTAATCCTAATCATAAATTTCCCAAATCTCAACCGATTTCAAAAATTAAAAAACCATTGTATTCTTTAGAGTTTTAAAGTAAAAACTGGAATGAACAGCTTTCAAATGAACGTAATGTATATATAATATCCATATTGTTACACCTCATGATAGTTTCTCCTTATAATTACCTAATTTATTGGAACGATATGCCACTGCATCCATAAATTCTAAGAGATATACCCTTTCTTCTGCTATTGTATTTCTCATTGTCTCTAAAAATTTTATTATACCGTTTTGGCAGCATTAAAAGTTTTAACAGTCGCCTAAACATTACTGAACAATGGCATAATTTTATTTGTTCCATTCGACTGTTTGAGTGTTTTAATTTGGGTAACTATAATAAATATAAAACAAATGGGCTTTTTTGTCATTCATTCATATTAAAATAGTGATTACTAAAATTATTAAACTAAAGTTAAAATATATTTAATTTGTTCTTAAAACTGGTTGAATACAAAATATAAATTGAGTAATTCTAAAAACAATCCATCAGAAATATTCTATACTTTCAAATATACTGAAAGTCTACTTCATATTTAAGAGAAATACTAGAAACCAATATATAGAATATTGAATGAAATTATTGTAAAATTTTAACCAGCTCTTGCTCATTGTAGTAAATTTTAAAATATTCTTTAATACGACGTGGATAATTAAACAGTAATTACAAGAAATTTGTTGTTAACAAATGTACTCAAAATAACTCACCATTTCATATTAAATTGAACAAAAGTTAAATATTTATTCTCTTTATCACAAGTTATAAATTTTAAGAAATTATAGCTTAAAAAAGCAGTTACATGTATTATACAGGGTGACCTTCCATAAACTCAACCACCTTACTTTACTTATTTTAAACATATACCTAAATTATTGTAAAAACAGGGTGATATGGTTTTTTTTTCTACGATTTTAGCATATAGTTTTAAACAAATATAGCTAAAAATTAGAGGAGATACAAAAGTCGTTACTCTTTTTAAACGGAACATTATTTAAGAATTTCCTTTTTTTTTCTGATTTGTAAAATATATTATATAACTACTGTTCATCTTTTTGGATATATAGCCCGATTAATAATCTTAATTTTTATATGAAGCCGTTTGGAGAACCATTACCTACTATTTTTATAAACTTCATTCTTTATATACTGTCTTGCTATGATAGAAATTGGTATTTGAAAAATGTAATTTTGGAGAAATTAACAATTATATCCACATTCCGAAATTAACAATTTTAGTTATTAGCAATTAAATTTCTATTCACTCCTTTTGTTAATGTAACCATGTAAAATAATATTGATATATATATATATATATATATATATATATATATATATATATATATATATATATATATATATATATACACAATATTTTTGCAATTTTTTCCTTATGCGGGAATGCCCGATTTATTTCTACATTTTTACTGTTCGTAACTAACCCGCGTCTAGCTATTTCCCTGTACTTATATTCATTTTCCTGGGTCCGGAATCCCACGCAGCTGGCTATAGTCGCCACGTTGCGAAACTTGGATGTCGCTCTCATACCAGAGTCTTCCAGGTGGAAGCCACAAAGGTTGCGACTGGCTGTCTGTCAGTGGTTTTCCCTTTAGTGTCTTTCCTGAGTTTTGTCCATCATTTTAACTCAGCTACACCGTGCTGATGAAGACCAATTAGTCAGAAACACGTGTCCACGGTTTGCATCTTTCTGCCATTTGCAATTTTGCATTTTTCCGCCTTGCAATTTTTTCTTTATGCGGGAATGCCCGATTTATTTCTACATTTTTACTGTTCGTAACTAACCCGCGTCTAGCTATTTCCCTGTACTTATATTCATTTTCCTGGGTCCGGAATCCCACGCAGCTGGCTATAGTCGCCACGTTGCGAAACTTGGATGTCGCTCTCATACCAGAGTCTTCCAGGTGGAAGCCACAAAGGTTGCGACTGGCTGTCTGTCAGTGGTTTTCCCTTTAGTGTCTTTCCTGAGTTTTGTCCATCATTTTAACTCAGCTACACCGTGCTGATGAAGACCAATTAGTCAGAAACACGTGTCCACGGTTTGCATCTTTCTGCCATTTGCAATTTTGCATTTTTCCGCCTTGCAATTTTTTCTTTATGCGGGAATGCCCGATTTATTTCTACATTTTTACTGTTCGTAACTAACCCGCGTCTAGCTATTTCCCTGTACTTATATTCATTTTCCTGGGTCCGGAATCCCACGTAGCTGGCTATAGTCGCCACGTTGCGAAACTTGGATGTCGCTCTCATACCAGAGTCTTCCAGATGGAAGCCACAAAGGTTGCGACTGGCTGTCTGTCCGTGGTTTTCCCTTTAGTGTCTTTCCTGAGTTTTGTCCATCATTTTAACTCAGCTACACCGTGCTGATGAAGACCAATTAGTCAGAAACACGTGTCCACGGTTTGCATCTTTCTGCCATTTGCAATTTTGCATTTTTCCGCCTTGCAATTTTTTCTTTATGCGGGAATGCCCGATTTATTTCTACATTTTTACTGTTCGTAACTAACCCGCGTCTAGCTATTTCCCTGTACTTATATTCATTTTCCTGGGTCCGGAATCCCACGCAGCTGGCTATAGTCGCCACGTTGCGAAACTTGGATGTCGCTCTCATACCAGAGTCTTCCAGGTGGAAGCCACAAAGGTTGCGACTGGCTGTCTGTCAGTGGTTTTCCCTTTAGTGTCTTTCCTGAGTTTTGTCCATCATTTTAACTCAGCTACACCGTGCTGATGAAGACCAATTAGTCAGAAACACGTGTCCACGGTTTGCATCTTTCTGCCATTTGCAATTTTGCATTTTTCCGCCTTGCAATTTTTTCTTTATGCGGGAATGCCCGATTTATTTCTACATTTTTACTGTTCGTAACTAACCCGCGTCTAGCTATTTCCCTGTACTTATATTCATTTTCCTGGGTCCGGAATCCCACGTAGCTGGCTATAGTCGCCACGTTGCGAAACTTGGATGTCGCTCTCATACCAGAGTCTTCCAGATGGAAGCCACAAAGGTTGCGACTGGCTGTCTGTCCGTGGTTTTCCCTTTAGTGTCTTTCCTGAGTTTTGTCCATCATTTTAACTCAGCTACACCGTGCTGATGAAGACCAATTAGTCAGAAACACGTGTCCACGGTTTGCATCTTTCTGCCATTTGCAATTTTGCATTTTTCCGCCTTGCAATTTTTTCTTTATGCGGGAATGCCCGATTTATTTCTACATTTTTACTGTTCGTAACTAACCCGCGTCAAGCTATTTCCCTGTACTTATATTCATTTTCCTGGGTCCGGAATCCCACGCAGCTGGCTATAGTCGCCACGTTGCGAAACTTGGATGTCGCTCTCATACCAGAGTCTTCCAGGTGGAAGCCACAAAGGTTGCGACTGGCTGTCTGTCAGTGGTTTTCCCTTTAGTGTCTTTCCTGAGTTTTGTCCATCATTTTAACTCAGCTACACCGTGCTGATGAAGACCAATTAGTCAGAAACACGTGTCCACGGTTTGCATCTTTCTGCCATTTGCAATTTTGCATTTTTCCGCCTTGCAATTTTTTCTTTATGCGGGAATGCCCGATTTATTTCTACATTTTTACTATATATATATATATATATATATATACATATATATACATATATATATATATATATATATATATATATATATATATATATATATATATATATATATATATATATATATATATATATATATATATATATATATATATATATATATATATATATATATATATATATATATATATATATATATATATATATCCAGAGTACAAATGCCAATAAAACTTCAAAACGATTTTTTGCAGTTACAACTTCTTTCGGTTTCATATCTGGAGTTCTTAATGACCATCTTATTGATCGAGTTCGAAGTGCTCATTGCGGTAATTCAATACAACAATATGCTAAATGTCTATACTACTATAAATAGTACATGTTACATATTTTTGAAATTAGAAAATGAAGAGAAAATCAATTCTCAACTAAATTATAGGGTATTCAATTTAAAAAAGGTGACGTTATCTTTGTATATCCTCTAATTTCAAAACTACATATTTTTTTCCAACGGCTATCCTACGTTTTTGAAATTCTGAAATCCGTTCATAAATAACAAAGATAAGAGGGGGTAAATTTATGGAGGTTTACACTTTAAGAAGAATAGTTTCTTGTATAATTATAATTGTAGTGAAATAAATTAGTTATCTAATACAATATTAATAATAATAATAATAATAATAATAATATATTCTTTATTTAAGTAG